>VTPC01008794.1:0-29267 GCA_011009095.1 Ignelater luminosus | reverse complement strand
ACAGTAAATAAAGAATATTATGCATCAGTGCTCTACAAGCTACGAGAATCAATTATTGAGAAACGACGAAAAAATTGACAATTCACGTTGGACAAACTGCTATGGCTTTCATCAAGTTCACCGTATAACCTGAATTTTTCTCACACCTTCAAAAAGAACTTTGTAAAAAGTGTTTTTCTGATGATGATGAATTGAAAGCTAACTGTCTTGACTCTTGACATGTTAAGTAAACCCTGACTCATTTATTTAGAAACTGGAGGACGGACGACGCTAGGAATTTTGTTCATTCAGAGGAATATAAATTACCATAAAGCAAGTGCAGTGCCTGCGGCATATTGCATCTTTGTTGTTTCTCCATAGTTAACAAAAATCGTTACCTTGTCCTTTGTAGCATGTGCAAATGTTGTTCGGTGATAGAAATCTCTGAGGTCTTCACTCCATCATCTTTAGATAGGATCTGATTTATATATAAAATCGAACAAGCTGGGAACCTACGTTTTAGTTACGTACAAGGATCTCATTTAAACATTACGCCCTTTCTTGATTATCCGAGGCTATTTTATATCGTTTTTATCGTCTATACTTTGCAGACCCCTTTCCAGAATCAACCTTTTGGCGATGATTCAGCACCAAACTGTAAAGACGAGATTTTCATTTTTTTTTAAATTATTTGTTGTATTATCAATCACATTCAAGATTTGTTTATTAGATGACTGGAGTGAAGAACTCAATTGGTATCTACAAAGAAAACAAAACATCCGTGCGCTGCTCATTGTTAGGTAAATGCAGTATTGGTTCCAAATAAGATTCGCTAACTACGAAGAGCTTGGAAGTAGAAATGAAAAGTCAAGAAAGACAGATAAATAGCCCACTTAACATGATCAAAGTTCAGTACTACTAAGGCAAATGAATTACAGAAGTATCAGAATAAATTTACTACTTTTTGATCTTGATATACGTGTAAAAACGTATGTTTGCATAACTAAAAGCGACAAAATAAGATTAATAGTTAGTATACCAAATGGGCAAAATAACAACATTTAATTTTCCAGCACGCAGTTTACAGTGTATCAACAATAAGAAAAAACCCATATCATGTATAAACAAACCTGCTCTTATGAAATTGAATTTTTTTTTATACCCCAGGAAAAGCAAATGCAATTACTTTGGCGGGCATCTTGTTATCCACTTGAAAATGGAAATGCAATTTGTTGATAAACCCGCTTTGTTTGTTACACGATAAAAATGCACCCCTCCTGTCTTATACTAACATGCAAATCAATTTGGATCAATGGAAGTAAATTAGTAAACGCCAACTAAATATGGAATTCCATTAATTAGCAGATCCTCTTATTTTTATTTCAAAAATTAATCTCATTTCCTTTTGCTAATTAATTTTCCACTATAGATAACCACAAAAAAGGCCATTTCGACAACGTTTTCCACCTAAACTCAAAGACGGTTTATTTAAAGCTCAGTTTAAGGTCATTTTTCAAAGAAGTTCGTGCATATCTTAGCGAGATCGTAAAACCGGGAGACTCAGTTAAGCAAACGCCGCCGTCTGCTTTTAGTCATTTTGTGGTTTACTAACGTAAATCAGGACCAACAAAATTAAATGAATCGAAGAACAATAATTCTTGAGTTGAAACTTGTAGAACTAGTTTTTTTCTATTTTTTTTTTACACAAAAGACTAATGCCCGTCGTTACAGAGCTTGATTGATTTGTGAGATGGTTGTGAAATCAATCCTGGATAGTTCGGTTACTTATTTTCTGCTGTAAGGATAAAGTCTGGTAGTGATTTATATCGCGAAAAGTTTTCTATAAAAATCTTTCGCGAATATAGAGTTGAGTTAGCAAAAAGTTCCTTCTTCTGAATTCTTGTAATAAAAGGATTATCGGAGATGAAATTTTAATTGACAAATAGGATTTTATCGTCAAATATAAGTCGCTGAAATGTCATTACAAAAGGAAAAAGGGTAGTGTGTTCGCGCACTGCACAATCCTAATTCAATTTAAAACTTTGATGAAAGTTAAAGTTGTGACGACAAATTGTAATTTAGAAATGCATGCAATGCATTTAGGGTGTGATCAATATGTTTTAGCTTGACTTTATTAATTAATTTGCTCTCAGATATTATGTCTAAATATTTTTTGAATCGTTTGATGATAAAAAGTGAAAATATAAACTAAAACAAACTATTTTTAGGGATCTGCTTTGTATCAGCAACACCAAACATTAGGCACTAATTTTATTATAATGAAAATTCGATGGGACCATAAAAATAATCAAATCACTTAGCCTCTGGTCTTCTGTTTTACTTCATTATTTATATTATAGTCTTAAATTAGATTAGTGGCCTACAATTTTATTTTCTTCCACGATTAAAAAACAATAAAAACATAACTTACTTTTCAATAACTTTCTAAGAAACTTTTTTCTCTTTTTCCAATCCGATATTTAGTTCAAACATAAGGCACTCAAACTTAAAAAATAATAATCACCAAATCACAATCAAAAACAATCCACTAACGATTTTATAGTTAATTATTTTAAATTTGAATATTCGTGTGTAACATGTGCACGATTGTTCAGGGAGCAATGAAACACAACTCCTACGTACAACGACGAATCATGACTAGTTTCAAACATTGCGCTCGGACCGCTTTCGAATAAATCCAGTTTTTGGAGGCGCTCATGCCCTCTACCGAACGACGTCCACAATCGACGTCGCAAGTCCGTGGCGACGCCTGCTGAAATTTAGCGCGACTACGCCGTTATCGACGCATGCGAATGTTCTGCACCAAGAAGGTTCTTCATTTCAGATCAATTTCGTGAGGGAAGTTGGTAACATCAATTTATAACAACTGGTTTTTGCCGAGGGAATTCCTACGCGTACTTCTTACATTAATAGCAAAACAAGAAGTTTTTGAAAGTTACAAAAATAAATGGTAATTTCGAACGGAAGACATAGGGAGAAACGACGCTTGTAAATGAGCAATGTGACAGAAGATAAATATGATATCATCAGTCTTAGGAAAGCTTGTACACGGCAACAATTAAAATAATGAGCTACCAACACCACGTATAAGATATGATAAATTATTTGGTACAATAATTTATTACTTTAGAGAGACAGAAGTTTTTAGATGAGACGCAGCAAATCATAACTAAGAAATGTTGTAAATGGGAACTGAATTATAAGGCTAATAGACTAGTGAGGATAATAATCTAAAAGTATTAATAATTTTAAAAGAATTTCATTTTATTTATATTTTTTTATTACAGCTTACATTCTGGATTAGGTATGTTGCCTTTTTCTTTGTTTTGAAGGTTACAACCTCAGAACCAATTAATCACCGTGCATATTTGCCACAGAAACTTTGTAATGCTGCAGTGTTGATGTTTTTTCCCTACTATATCGTGTTTTAACAAATGATTTGTTATGTGGGATTTCTGTATTTAATTTTTTTAACTTGACATGGTTGAGATAATTAAATTGTAGAAATCACGAAAATGTTTTTTGAAAACATTTTATGTCGTTTAATGTACTTTTAATACATTTATTTTATTTTATTTATAATTATATCTTTTTATTGCAAAACAACAAATTTATAAACTAGATGAATCAAGACAAACCTAACTTGTACACGGTCTATACCTTAATTGATATTCATTCCTAAACTAAACTTGTATATAGGTTTTGGGATGGTTTCTAGAGATTACACATCCTTCAATAAACCTCATCATCTCTACTAGGAAAAGTATTGTTAAATCTAACTACTACTACGAAATCTAACAACAGCTAGATTTTTAACTTCCCCATCCTTAAAATGAACAAACAAGGGTTGTTTGGACGAGTTTTCTGGAATTCTTTGGTTTTGATGTCCTCTCGTAGGGGAACTATTGTATTTCTCAGCATTTTATTATAACTTTCCATACGCTGAAAATGATACTGTTCGCGATATTAATGTATCAAGTTTATTGGATGAAAATTCATTGTCATCTGGGTGATTCAAAATAAAGCATTTTTATTGAATTAAAAATTTATTCTGCGTATTTTTTTCAATGCTAACCCTCTAATGCACCAGTCAAAGTCAATACGTACCTCTTGTTCGATTGCCAAGATAGCTAGATTTGTTAGTCTCAACGTAGACATAGTAGATTTTAAATAATTTTTAATTAACTTTAATTTAGAGAAGCTAATAGCAACTGTGAGGAATATTCTCAGCATTATAACAATATTCTGTAATCCTCTTTCAAGTTTGGACTCTAAAATAAATTTTAATAATCCCAGCGGGCCGGACTCAAGAAGTTCCTTTTTACAGTCTGCTTCATCTGCAAAAGCCCGTAGACGCATGCGCTCAAGCTTGAACTCCTCTTTGTCAATATCTTGAGGAACTCAGTCGAGGTTGTATTCGTCATCGACGCCTTAGGAAGGCATATTTTTTTGCCAAATTCTGAAACTCATTCGAATTTCATATTGAATCTAATGAAAGAAACATTGTTCGTCTCAAATCGGTTTCGTACGATAGTCCAACATCTGTACCTCCGTCACCAAAGATTTGGCTCCTTCTAATTCGTCTTCGAGGTTCAATACAAATGCCAAGTTCTTCACACAAACTTTTAGCGTAATTTAAAGCCTCATCTACAAGTTGCTGTCGTTTCTTTTCCAATACCGCTTGTAAAGCGCTTATTCTGTGAGAAGTATGTGAAGTCCCTCTGTTTGCAAACAATTTTGCGTATCATTAACTTCAAGCAGCACCGGTTGTCAGAGGCCCAAGAAACATGAAAACGAAAATGATTGCATCGCGACTAACAACATCCCTGCGTCCGATCGTGTGTTCAAGTTTTCTTCCGTTTCAGTTAGCTCTTCTAGTGCTGTCAAAATTTCTTTGTAACGATTTCGTATCACTTTTACTGCATCGCCTCTTGCGCTCCAAAGTGTGTCCCGAACCCTCTTCAAACTTTTGCCTGTAGCAGCGAGTAGAACCTCCCATCGGTGTGTGGACACAGAAAAAAAGACATAGCAACGTTCCAATGTGCCGAAGAAGGTCACTGAATTAAGCTCGACCGAAGCCGCATGTGAGCAAACTAGGTTCAGTGAGTTGTTTGAGCAGAGCACAAATTCGGCATTAGAATTGATACTTTTTATTCTTCCAGACATTGTAGCAGCGTTATCATAATCTTGCCCTCTACAATTCATAATGTCGAGCCCATCAGCGTCGAGCTTACGTAGTATCATCTCACTAATACCTTCTGCAGTTTTACTTTTGATTTCGATGAAATCTATAAAAGATTTCACTACTCGTATCTCCTGATTGTCAGTCATCACGTAACGTAATACTTAACTTGTTTGATCTTTGTGGGCAATATCCGGGATACTGTCAAATATCATAGAATAATACTTTGCCTTTTTAACTTGAGCTATAATTTCTTGCCGAACTTTATTCCCTTAAGATTTCAATAAATTCGTTTTGAATATCAGGTGACATATAAGTAGGTGAAATTTTTGGCCCATTTTTGTTCTTACTAAGTGCTCTCTGAGAACAGGATCGTACTTTACCAGTAGATGCATCAATTTTAAAAAGTTGCCTGTGTTGGCACTTGTGTCATATTCTCTGTGGCCACGTAACCCCAAATTTTGTTTTGCCAGGAATTTTATTATATCAAACATTTTGGTTAGAATTTCATACCATTTCGCTTTTCACGATTTCTTGCTTTTTTTTATCAATAGTCTGTCCTTTTTGAAGTCTTGCTTCTATCTCCTTCCATTTGCAAAAATTTTGATTGTGTAGAGCACTTGATTCATGATTGGAGACTTTGGGATTCAATTGCTACCAAATATTAAATCCGTCGGATGAGTGAAACTTCGACGCATTTGGTGAGTGTGCGCTCTCAGACAAACGACAACAGAAGCAAAACAATGATGATTTAAAAGGAGAATAAACCATCTAACTGCGCAATACTTTTTCGCCTCCTTGTCTAATACTTTCGATGTGATAGTGTCCGTGTTTGATTGAACCGAGCGTGATATTGCTGGCTCTTTATTGGAGTCTGTATTAATGTGTTGAACGACTTCAGGACCTTGCTGTATCAACAGCAATCGTATGTTTGAATCTATACTTTCAGGCCACTTTCCAATATCGTTGCCGTCAAAGTCAATTTCAGCAATCGCAGCAGAAGCATGTGAAGCTGACAAATTCGTACTGCCAATTACAGGTCGCAGCAAGTCATCTGTATCAGGTACTTGTACTACTTCAGCTTCTTCTTGGTTTTGAGCCTCACTAGCTTCTGAAGAACTTACACCTGAAGGCCCTGGCATAGACTCTGACTCCAGTGTTTTCACAAACTTTAATATAGCCCCTTCAGTTTTTCTGATAATCTCCTGCCTGGCTTTCTTCTTATTTCGATACCATGCTTCATTTTTTTACCCTTTTCATGTTTAGTTAGGTATCCTATAAGATAAGAAAACAAAACCATAATAGAAACAAAAAGAAATAATATCGTGATAAATCCTACATTGTGCGCGAGTCAATTTAAATTGTTTAAGGTTGCATGATATCTAGTGCCTCCGTGACAAACAATAAAAACATACAAGCTAGCTGAACAAAATATAAGAAACAACTTTATACAAATCACTCAAGAAAAATTTAATGGAAAATTCAAGAAGGAAACGATATCGAAGAACAATGGGAATTCTTCAAGAGAACTTTATACCAAGCAGCAGAAGAAGCTTGTTAATATACAAAAACCGGAGGAACAAAGAAACGAACCAGCTGCTGGAACACAGATCTAAAAGTAGCCATCGAAGTAAAGAAACTAAAATGGAAAATGTATTTAAAAGACAAGAATATAAAAAAACTATGAAATATATAAAGCAAAAAGAAGGCTAGTTAAAGATGTCGTAAAAAAAAGGCAAAATTGTAAGAATGGGAAGAGTTTGGGATGAAAATGGAAAAGGACAGCAAAGACAACCAGAAACTATTTTATAAAGTATTCAAAGATATGAGAGGAAAGAGGGGGGGATAACCCAGGACAGATAACAAATAGAAACGAAGAAGTATTGACAGAACCACAAGACGTTGTACAAAGAAGGAAAGAATATTTCATGGAACTTTTAGAATCATCAGCTGCAGAAGATGACAACTAGAAGAAGACATCCAGATGGTAATAGAAGATAAACTAGAGAATATAACAATAGATGAATTGAACGAAGCTATAAAGCGTTTGAAAAATGGAAAAGCAGCTGGCAATGACCAAATAAAAGCAGAATGGATAAAATGTATGGGAGAAGCAGCAGTACAGTACCTCCACATACTGATAAAAACAGCATGGGACTAAAAACAAGTGCCAGAAGATTGGACAACAGCAGTAATTGTACCAATACATAAAAAAGGAAGTAAAACGAATTGCAGTAATTACCGAGGAATCTCACTGTTAAGCATCCCAGGAAAAGTTTATGAAAGAATACTCGAAACCAGATTACGTTTAGAAGTAGAACCAAAACTACACGAAGCACAAAGTGGATTCAGACCTGGATACAGTATTCAAGATCATATATTTACACTTAGGATATTGACAGAAAAATTCTTAAATCGAAATAAGCACCTTTACTGCTGTTTCATCAATCTTGAAAAAGCATTTGATAAAGTTCCCAGACAACAAATCTGGAAATCACTTAGAAACCTGAAAGTAACGGAAGATTTGATAAGTGCAGTTAAATCTATGTACAAAGTGAGCTGGAACTTACTAAAAGCTATGAACTGTTAGTCAGATAGGTTTATAACAACACAGGGTGTGAGACAAAGCAGAGTACTAAGTGCGCTACTTTTCATAGTATTCATAACAGAAATCCTAAAAGAGTGCAGTGCCAGATCATATAAGGCAGAAGTAGGACACTATAGACTAAACAGTGTTAAAATAAGTGAGTGTTTTTGCAGACGATATAGTTCTAATAACAAACTCGGAAGAAAAACTGCAGAACAACCTAAACCTGTGGGCCACAGAACTGAACACAAAAGGGATGAAGATCAATAAAACCAAAACCAATGTATTAGTAATATCTAACACAATAAGGAAAACAGTCATACAACTAGGAGATAATAGAATAGAGCAGGTAGAGGAGTTTGAATATTTAGGAACAAAAACTGATAGCTACAAAAAACTAAATAGTAGAATCATCAAAACATCAAGGCTATACCATGCACTTAACAATGGTTTTATCAATAAAAAAGAAATAAGTAATAAAACGAAACTCACTGTCTACAAGACAATCTACATCCCAACACTATTGTATGGAAGTGAGACATGGATCCTTACAGATAAACAAAAACAAAATTTGCAAGCTAGTGAAATGAAATACCTGCGAAGAGTCCTAAATATAAAATTTTAGATAAAGTAAAAAGTGAGACCATTCGAAATAACCTCCATGTCGACAGCGTAAATGATTTGATTGAAAAAAAAACAGCTAGGATGGTTTGGACATCTAAACAGACTAAGCACTAATAGACAAGTTAAAAAGATATGGGAGGCCAAACAGACTGGGAAAAGGCGACGAGGGCGTCCCTTAACACAATGGAACGATGCAGTGGTCAATATACTGAAAAAGAAACACCTGACCTAGACCGAGGCTAAGAAAAGATTAGAAAACAAGAAAAAATGGAAGAAAATCTTAGCAAACTAGAAGGAAATGAAGAAAACAAATATGGACAGAAGATAGATCTTTACACCTAACGGTAGAAGAGATGCTGATTATATATATTGATTTGATATAAAATTTATCAATTTATCTTCCTTCATTCCAATTCTTTAAACATATATGTAGGTACTTAGATACGTGTTAAACTTATAAAAATTCTTTGTTCCCGAAAAGTAAACCAGATAGTTTGGTAGGAGTTATAAGGAAAGTTATCACAAATATGTTGCAAATTCGAAAAATCGAATAAAAAGTAAGATATTCCATTTAGAAAAATTAAGTTAGTTTAATTTAAAAACTTTTTATCACAAAATATGTGCCCCTACCTTATATTTATAACAAAGTTTTCAGAATTTTAAAATCTACATTCGTTCCCAAGATATCGCGCTGTCCCTTTCCTCGCTGAACACCCTGTGTATGATAATTGTTAATTTTTTTAAAAATATGTGATATTTATGATGTTATGATGAAATAGGCAAATGTTTATGTTATTTTAAAGTTGGAAACCCATATACGGTGTTTTTGCTTAGTATGTTTGTGATAAATGACCTACGAGTCAACTAAGCAATAACCTAATAACTATATTTACTGTGTTTATTCCTTGTATATGACGCGCTTTTTATATTTACCGTGTACTAGATAAATAAGACCTTTAAGTATTTCAAACATTTTGTTATACCAAAAACAGAACAAACAAAAATATCAAAGATAAGTAACATATCAATTAGCAGGATTGCTTAGGATATCCCACACCATTCTTTCTTAGCTTCTGGTTTTTCCATTGCAACTATTACTTTCTTGTTTAAAAAACCAAGCTCCGTCATTTCTTCAGAAAATGAACAATTATACTGATAATAACAATAACATCAACTAAAGATATACAGGGGCTATTCAACGTAATTACCATTATACAGGGTGTTAGTGAACTAATAGTAGTCCGGGAAACAGGTGGTACAGGACATCAATACGAACAGAAAAGTCTTAGACAACTAAGGTAAAATCTCAACGGTTTTCCCAGAAACGATTAATAAAGTTCCAAACTTTCATACGTTATTATTCAATAACTAATGAACATTCTACTTTGAGATTTATTCAGAAGATTGATCTCATCCAGCCTAATAAAAAAGTATTTTACAATTTTTTTGTAAATTTATTAGTTTGGCCACAAAAGAACAAAATGCATTATGAAAAATGCATGAATGAAATTACAAAGAGAATTGGCAACTCTGCACTACTTGAAAAGGAAATTTAGTGTTCCACAAATAAATAAACACTTTCGATTTCTTTAACCCTAGTCAAGCCAGACATTCCAGTAAATAGCAGGTAGTTTGTCCACTTAGTTTGGGTCAAAAGATTCTAGAAAACTTGTAGTAAAAATGACAAAAGCAACATAATGATTGGAGGTCAGCGTGTAGCTGGAAAGGAGATTTTTACATAACAATTATTTTTATAAAATGCAGCTTCAACTGTTTTTGGTTTTATCTTCTTTAATTAAGAATCACAATAAATGAAGGAGATAATTAGAAATTGAAAAGAGTTTAATTTATACTGTAATTAAAAAATGCATTTGCATGTTTTTTCATTAACAATTATCCTTTTCAAGATTATCAGTGATTTGAATATTGCTCGTTATCTTCTTCATAAATAGTAGCGTTGATAGTACTTTATTGTATTCGAACTACGTCAGGGAAAGGGTGCATTATCCTTAAATTGATGTTACTGAACTTAATGGTTTTGTATTACAAGAAGTAAACCAAAATCAACTGAAATGTTATTTATGATGGATTATACCAGGAAAAAGATTAGTTCCTTTTACCGTTAGCTATCTTCTTTTATCTTGGTCAAAGAAGTAAACCCATTTTTGTTCTGCTTCAGCCCTTTGTTGATTTACATACAACGGTACTATCTAGTGTAAACCGAGAAAAGGCAAATTATTTATACAGGAAATACGCTTACATTCAAAGTATCCGAATTTACCGAGACGATTCTTTTGAACAAGATTTTGCGGCCAGCCATGTGTAATCATTTCAGGTTCAGTTTCGCTTAGATCTTTGAGTGATTTGGGCGGAAACTTTTTGGCGATTGTGCGTAGTTATTGTGCGTTGTTCTTGGTATTTTGAAATTCCTTAGTGCCTAATGGTTCTGTTTATTGTTTTTATAATCATTATATTATTATTTATTGTTTTTATTGTTTACCGTGATAGTTTAATTATTGTTATAAAATGGCTGAGCTGGAATTTACTAACGCAGAATTAATGGACATGGTGATTCTGTATGGTGAAGCTCGTCAAAACGCTGCAGCTGCAGCACGTTTGTATGCTGAACGATTTCCCAACAGAGTGGCACCGATTCCAAGAAGATTGCTGGCTATTATTCAACGAGGACGGAAAACGGCGAATTTACAACCGCAAAGAGGCGTCGGAGGTGGCAGGGAGCGTCCCCTACGAATTCTGGAAGCAGAAGACAATATTCTGGAGATGATTGAAAATGATCCTCAATTAAGCACTAGAGAAATTGCAAGGCATGTCCCTGTATCGCATTTTAGAAATACTCTGGAGTATCGAAAATCCGCACGTCATTCGACGTACTAATTTCCAGCAGCGGTTTGCCGTCAATCTATGGGCTGGTATAGTTGGAAATCAGTTAATCGGTCCATATGAATTACAACACCGAGTTAATGGGGCAACATACCTCAATTTTTTTCAGGAACAGCTTCCTCCATTATTAGAAAATGTGCCGCTTAATGTCCGTTAAAATATGTGGTTTCTACACGATGGGGTACCTCCACATTTCAGTGTCGAAGTTCGCAACCATCTCAACGAGGTTTTTCCTTGGCGCTGGATTGGTCGAGGTGGAGTTGTAGAATGGCCCGTCGCAGTCCTGATTTAACTCCTCTGGATTTCTTTTTGTGGGGTTATCTCAAATCAAGGGTGTATGTTTCGGAGGTTGCCACAGTTGAAGACTTGCTCCAGCGCATTGAAGTTGTCATCATCAGCACGAAATATTACCGACGGTTATGCGCAATTGGAGACGACGTGCCCAGCTCTGCATTGACGCCAATGGACAACATTTTGAGCACATGCTGTAGCTGCACCCAATTCATGTAAGTTCATTTTTTAACGCTTGTTCTAAGTTCCTTTTTGTGCGGAATGGACGCTTATTACACCCTATTGTCAGTTAATGTTAGTACTATTACTTTTCTAACATCTTTACGCGATGCTAATAATTTAGATAATTTTTAATCAAGGAATACCTATTACCTTGACATGAGAAGATGAGTGTAGATATTTTTTACCAAATCCCCTTTTTCTAAAAAACACCTACTCCTTAAAAAGTTAAAGAATTATTCAAAGACTTCCGGTAATAGCACAAAATAAAATAATAAGCAATTCAACAGCATTTAAGCTTGTATTGTTTTTTCAATAGACATTTTCCGGTAATCACAATAATCTATTTTTTGTCTAAGTATTTCAGTTTATACACTGTATTATTAATTGTATAAAAATCATTTGAAACTAGAGTATGTTCTTGCAGTGTTAATTTACATAAAAAGTGGTTCTTGTTGAATGATGGTTTCTAGGATATCCTAACATCAAATTAGCTACAAGAAACTTTTTTAATTTACTCTTTTCAGTTATTCCTTACAAACCGGCATTTAACAAAAACTACTGTTTACATAAATTTACATTACAAGAAGTCTAATATTAAACGATTTTACAATACAATACAATTGTGTCGCTTAAAGAAGTAACTCGACATCCCTTTTAAGTAGAAGGCTGAAGTACAACAAACAGAAGATTATTTACTGTTCTATGACCAAGGATTCATCCCAGGTAAAACATTTTAGAAAATTGAACTCAACTTTCTCATGATTTATTAGGGGGTGCCTAAAATACGTTTGCATAAGGCTACAGTCAAGGTTTTAGTGCGACACCGTTGCCAGATAGTACTAGCTGTTTTTCACATTTTCTCGAAAACGGCGCAAGATAGAAACAATTTTTACTAAAATTTTCTATTTCATATGACCTTTTCTATAGCCTGTTTCACGGAGTACTATTAGTTTACTAACACCCTGTATAATGCTTTCCTCTCTCAACTTTGATGGGAACAAAATCTGCTAAGTAAAGCCTGGGTTTCAATTTATTTACATAATGACGTGCCGTCTTTCCATAAGTAAAAATCATTAAATTTTATTTCATTTACTTCATCTTTAAGGGCGTTAGCAGTTTGAATGCCAGTTATAAAACCAGAAAAGTCGTACGTTTTCTTTTGGCGCTTTAAGGATAACTCCGCTTGATGCTGGAAATGGTCCGCGCTCATGAACGTATGCCCTGATTCAAAGTAGTATATCTCAATTGAGTCGGCATCAATTTCGTTTGAATTTGTTATGTATACCAGAAAAGTAAAAAATGTCCAGTTTTTATTTTTGCTGGAACAGTGATCTAACCATACGACTAGATGTTTCTTGTCTCGATGTTTTAAAAAGAAATTGGTAAAATATGCTTATCTTATTCTCTTTTGATCGACTTGATATGGCTTCATGCCAAACAACTGCATAAGGAAGAATTTTTGATTTTCTTCCTACTGGTACAAAGCTCCGACGATAGACAACAATGCATTTCGTAAATACTTTATAAATTGTACTTTGGCACAATGAAAAGTTTTATTGAAACGTATACGGTAAATTGCGAATTTGCAGTCTTGGCGCCATTTCCAGTATAATTAAGCCCACAGCTGTCCACCTGGGACTTTCGACCTAGGGTTATATCAAAGCAGTAGTCGTTGTGCTTGCAGCTTGTAGATGGCCTGGTAGGTCTAGTTCCTGAATTACCAAAAAAGACCAATACCAAACGTTACTGAATAAATTAAAGATGATGTGCACAAAGTCGATTTAAATTAAGCAATCCCTGCCTAAAATATTATTGTTCAAAACAATCTGATAGAATGGGCAATGCTACTGTTTTTGTGTTCTATCCAGAATCTGCTGAATTTGAGCAATCTTTCGCATACATAAATTGCATTCCCTTGAAAGAAGACAGTGATCAAAGTTGGGTCAGGAATTGTTGTGGAAAATGCCAATGGATTAGGAGAAATTTGGCTATTTACACAGATATGCCCAATGTCCTCTACTTAGGACGCCTAAAACTTGTTGAAACACGTTTGTTTCAGACGCGCAAAAAGGGTGTTTTTGCTCATTACAGTTAGTTCAGTATTAGATCTGGTTGATTTTTTATAAAAAGTTTTGTTATTTCTATTTTTTGAGAAATATCTGAGTACGATGTCAATTTTTGCAAGGTAGGTAACTTTTGTCATATTTGTAATTAATAAAAATAATTTATTTTGTATTTTCATTTATTTAGAGCATTGTTGGTTTCTCTATTGAAATTAAAATTTAAAATTGCTGTTTACATTTTTTTTTACTTTGAGCTGAAACCTTAAGGTCTCGCATATACATAAGACCTTGGGAATGTACGTAGCTATAATAGATCTTGTTCTTTACAGAGAATTTTCGCTTTATGAAACATCGGCTTTGATGAAAGATGATGAATTTGATGCTGATGATACCACCAAATAGTAGTTGTGGTAACGTAACTGACGAAGATTCTGGAGATGAGGAAAATGTTGATATAAACAATTTACTTTCATCCCAGATGCAAGTAGAGATGCCATCTAAATATATTCCGCAAGTCCATTGAGATAGCGAAAATAAAATACCCATTTCAGAGGTAAGAAGAACCTTATCTGGAACTACCAACAAACTAGCGAAAATAAAAGAGTACATATAACTTCAGATGATGCCGATTTTCAAACAAACCCCCTCGAAAGGTCAACCGACTATAGCCCTACGTCTTTGTTTTTTTTATTTTTCGAAAATGAGCTGTTAGAAAGAATTACAGATGAGACACAGGTATGCTTCACAAAAGACTAAATCAGTAAGAGTCGAAGTAAGTGAAGTAAAGGTCTTTATTGGGATTCTTCTTCATAGTGAATATATTAGTTTTCCTAGAAGAATCTATTGGGAGCTTGCCCAAGATGCCAAAACGGAGCAATTTCTCGTAAGAAATTTGAATTTATCTTGTCTAATATTCATTTTCAAGACAATAATTCTTTAGACAAATTTGATAAATTTGTTAAGGTAAGGCCCCTGTTTTTACATCTAAGCAAAAAGTTTATGGAGCACGCATACACTGAAAAAGATCATAGCGTAGACGAATGTATGGTACCATCCCATCCCATCCGCTACGGCTGTAAGCTATGAGTTGGAACTACTCGAACAGGCTACATCAACTGGTTTAAGCTGTATCAAAGGGCTTCAACCAATACAAGTCAATCTTACAAGGACCTTGCAGTAGTGCTGTTATATGCTGATGTTCTTAATTCAAAATGGCCTAAGCCAAAGTGTCACTTGTTTTTCGACAATTTCTTTACGTCCATTGATCTGATATCTTACTAAGAATAATTTATGCGGAACTGGTACAGTTCGAGAGAATCGCATTGCTGTTGGTACCTTAAGCGATTTAGGAGAAATTAAGAAATCGAACGGAGGGGCATACGACTTCATAAAAATAAAAGATGATAATTTGCTTATTCAATGTTGTTGAAATGCATGTGGTTAACTCTGTTGGCAACGTAAAGAGATATTCTCAAAAAGAAAAGAAGTTTATTTAGATAGAGCAACCATACGTCCATACCATGGACGGAGTTGATCGTTCAGATATAAACTAGTACCGTACAGCAATAAGGAATAAAAGATGTACTTTTCGCTTATAGCCATTGGCATTGGCCATATGGCGGTGCAAAATAAAAAGAAGTACACCTATCATTCATCTGCAAGCAATGAATCTGAACTGCGTTATGACTGGATAGGCTTTTGGAAGTGTAACGAGATATTTAGTACCCGTTGCAAAAAATCTTGCCGACACCTATATCTTAGTCAATTTTGTGCTGTACGTTTTGGTGTTTACTTTGTGAAGGTCGTATTTCTTACTACTTGTGCCACACTAGGTCTGCTTTTGTATTATTACTTGCTACTACATGTTGGAAGAGAAAGAGAGATTATTACAAGAATTCCTTACATAGATGACGCCACTCCAGTTTATGATTTATTAAGCCAAACATATCACTGTTGTTCTTGCATTTCGTATAATACATTCACATTGTTTTTGGATGAGGGTTGGCTATGCTTTTGATTTATCTTAGAGGCTGTACGGTTACATTTTTGTTGTATTGCAAACTATGCATGCTTCCCAAATAGCATTTTTAATGTTTTAATCTAGCTTCTTCAATTGCTTCATACTTGCCAGACAGTCAAATTAAAAGCTACTTGACATTTGAAAATTATATAGCAACATACTAAGCAACAAATGATAGAAAACTAAACCTTCAAAACTTCAAGAAGGTATGCCAAAGTCATTTCGACATAACAAACCTTATTTGCACGATTTTACACGCCATTTACACAATTTAAACTGACAGATTTCCATAGCTACATTTCATTTAAAGACAACAAAATATGTATAAAAAGGTTAAATACATTTTCTAGCGTAAGTCCACAGTTTTCAAAATATGATCAATTAAATGTTTATAAAGTTGGCAACTCTATTTCTACTTTCCTAAAATTGCTGTATTGATGGTTGCAAACCTACTATTTTTCTTAAATAATTTTATAGCAGCAACATATTTTTAAAAACTCATTAACGAAAAGTTAACAATACTAACAATAAGAGAGAATTATAGGCAGGAAGTAAAACAAAATATGACTGAATGCTTCTTTTTATTACCGTACTTAAACTGTTAATAATCCTAGCTATTTTATTTAAATATTAAAATAAAGAAATTTTAATAAGGATTAGGAACAATAATAACTTCGCAAGAAATTTTATTAAAACGGTATCAAAATCTCTTTCTCATTTTGTGATGTAGAATAACGTGGAGTACATACCTAGTATGCCCTGTTTTATACACACCCGGTATTCTACTATGTTACAGCTATTGTCAATCAGTGTTATAATTACATCTACATCGCAGTGGTTGCATAATCACACGATTGGATAGTTTTCAATTTACGTTTGAATTTTACTACGTCTGACTGGTTAATCGCGTGAATAACTTGAGCATTTGATTGCAGTGAAAAAAAAATTGAAAGGTGCATTAATTACTATTAAGATTTAAAATGAACGAGGTACTAGAAAAATATAATCCTCTACAAAAGACGCTAGGATATATAACTTCAAATAGATCAGACTGTACAAACTTTATACAGAGAAAATTACGGCAATGTATCTCAATAAGATTCTAAATTCCTTATTACTTATACATTGTTGGCTGAAATAGATAATCCTCTTGGAAGTTATTTTTAAAGCCAGGATCTATGTAACGTTTATTGCTCATTTGCCTGTTTCCAAACAAAAAATCAAAACTGGAAAATATCTACTTGACTGCAGTAATGAGGTACTTAATCCTACTTACAATAAAAATCTATGGAAATGAAAAACTTGAAGTAATAGGTCACCTTGTATATTTGTTCTTCAAGGCAATAAGGCGATTCACTGTTTTGGTAAGCAATAGCGCATTAAAATAATTAAAAGTTTACAATATAATCATTTGTAAATACTGTGAACTAATTATTATTTAATTGTAAAGCCTCACATTATTATAATTAATGAATTTATAAGTTACATTTGTGCATAAATGTATTGAACAAAATCATTACCGGAATGTAAAACCTTACATTGATATAATTAATCAGTTTATAATATAAATGAAAACCTTTGTTAAATTCTATTAATATATTCATTGCATTTATGAATTGTGCTCATTACAATAAAAACATTTTTATAAATGTAGTGGACTTCTGTTCATTGGACAAATATTAATAAACGTTTTATTGAGATCATAATTATTTCTCTTACATTTAAGTTACGTACTATTTTTTTCAGTGTAATAGGAAACACATAATGCATATTGTGACTAACACTATAAGTAAAATAATTTGTAACGCCTTTCAGAACCTTACATTTAAATACGACCCTTTTTGGTCTTAAGGCTGAAGTTATATATACAATAAAACGCATATAATAATTAATACATATATTGAAAAAAATCAATATGGAAAAAGCGCCGGTGCTTTTCACAAAACTATAAGACAAAATCCAGAAATACAGTTAATATACAAGTTCAAGGATTTTAATAGAAGTCATTTAAAGAATTTAAAGATTTTATAAGTTTAAATGCTGCAATGTAACGTTTTTTGATAACAATATAATAATTGAAAATATAAAATGTTTTTAAATGACTAAATAGTCAAAGAACAGCACTTTACCAACAAATATTTATTATGAAAAAAAGGTTGTTAAGCAACAACTTATAAAATTTTAAATACAGAACAAAAATTTTAGAAATCATGAAAACTTTTACTACAAAGAAAACTTAAGAACTGTAGCTTAAGAAGTATAAAAAATCAGACTTACAGCGAATTCGTCCGTGAATTACAGACCTGCGTTTCATTGACGAATACCATGCTGTAACAAGCTTATAAGACGGCAACAAAACCTCTTAAGACTAACGTCTTCCTAAATCTTAATTATAATCAAAATATTTAATAAAATAAAAAAATTGAAACTTATCAATTATATTATGATTTCCGTTGATAAGCAAAAAAAATCAGTTATATTAATTTTTACAAGTACATTTCAAGAAAAGAATTACAAGAAAAAATAGATGGCGATAACATAAAGAGAGCTGATGCTGATGCTTATGTGCACCAAACCCAATTCCAACAAATCTTGGATGACCATTCACGCAACGAGGACGCTTAGCAGGTTTTCAATGGTAGTAGTTAATACCATACGAGGAAGTGAGTTGAAGCATTTAACTACTAATGCTTCACCAAGAAAACTTCAAAAAAATTTGTCACTACGAAACACCCCATCACCTACCGTCACAAACTCCAACAAGTTCTCTTGTCACCGACGCTTGAATGAATTTCGTTAAAACTAATCAACTAACGCAAGATAGCAAAAAATTATAAAAAGCTTAATAAATTCCAAATTTCACACAAAAAAGGTGCAAATAAAAATCTAAACACAGTAAGAAATCTTAACCTACAACTGATCAATTACAGATTAAGATGACCGGAGGCCCTTATTAATTTGCTAACCGATAGCATACTTAGATGCATCAGTAGTTATGTTGGAAAATTTTAAGAAATTAGGCTATTGCAGTATGGGATCATTAGTTAGTTAATTTCACAACAATTTGCGATATTGCAAGTATACTTTATTTGCGTTCATTTTTTTAAACAATTTTTCATAGGTTTAGTTAATTTTCAAAAATTTTTAATTGCCAATTGTACCTAAAATTGATTTTATTTATTTTGCTATTCTAGGCGTGGAAAATGTTTTTATTGTTTTGATCCTTTTTTGAATGAAAAAGTCTACTGTTTTACGTAAAGATTCGAACTTATGTAATTAAATTTTCTAACCGGTATTTTCCAGTTTAGAAAATACTTGTTTAAGACCTGAAATATGCTTTTGTAAGCTTGTTGAATAGATAATGTCATCGTCCATATAAATACTAAACAAATTTTGTTCTGTAGTTCTTTTAGGACATCGTTCATAACTGAAGACGCAAGTGGATGAAGTATTCATGTCACAAATAGTTTATTTTGAGAAAACAGCCTCTAAAGTTTTTTAAACAGTACTTTTTTGTGTTACAAAAAAATAAAACAAATTAAGTGGGGTTTAACATACTTTTATTATAGAATTTTAGTAACATATGAGAAAAAGAAAATCAAAACCAACTTTGGAACAGAAGTAAAAAAAAGTCACGTATATCCTTCATGAACTAAGAAAATTAAACATATTAGAATTGACAATAAATGAAATAAGGATTTATGCCTCGTTTTTATAAATTATTTTGGGCTTTATGTAGTCTTCCTTGTAGTTTTTCCTGTTTTTGGTTGAACGTTTTTATTTTCGAAAATAATGTTTTCATGAAAATATTTGCACTCCTCGTCAACGTAGACTATTTGATCTTGTAAATTGGAAAGCTTTTCATCGGATATCTTATTTTTCTTTTCTTTAATATGGGCTAGAGTGTAATTCTCTGATGCAACTTTTTGGCATCCAGATTTCAAAATATTTACCTGTAAAAAAGGTGTGTGTTCATCTAAAGTATTTTTATACGAATATGATCCATATTCAGTAACACGGACTCATTTGATACCATCTCGAAAAGGCACTGGTTCATGTAGAAATTTTTTTTCCTGTTAATCAAATGAAGTTTTTTGGATATCTCGTCAATATTCTTAATATGATGTTTCATATTAAATACTACCCAGTTTTTGACACTAGCAGATCTTATGATTGTTCTGTACGTTTCAGGGGTATAAATATTTTCATACTTTCGTAATACTTTTTCTATCCGAGTCCATATATGAATGGCCTACTTTTGGAAATTTATGATCGATAGTTTGTAAATATCCTTTATAAATGAAATACTGATAAAGTGTGATCAGATTAAAGTTCTTGTTTTGTCCACTGCAGGAATCTGACCATATGATGAGATGTTTAATACTGTTTTGTCTAGCAGCACTAAATAGCTGAATGAATGTATGAAGGCAGCTACCTATCTCTAAGCTACCTTTGGTAGCAATGTTTTCCGTCCATGTAAAAAAAAAATGCTTGATCCCCAGATTTTGATACTGTGTGTATACCGAAGTTATACAACCAGAGTTGCCTCAAATAGAACGCTTTGGACGTAGACAATTTTGGCAAAGGCAATGTTTGTTGTAAATCCATTGTGAGATAAGCTGTATTATCGTTTGTTTGAACAGTGTTTCTATCTCTTCTTTGTTGTTCAAATGCATACTTGTAGTTCTCTTTATGCTCAATATCATCTAAACCAGCATCACAAGTACTGCAGGTATCGCTTTTAGGTTACCCAAAGGACAGCTTAAAACGGGTTGAAAAAATATTGTTGTAACTACATTTTTTTATAAAGTACTTCTCTGGAAGGTTTTGCTCCTTGCACCAATCAATACATAAATGGTACATTTTTGTTAAGTTTAGAAAAGGTGATAAGTACTTTTTGTTTAAATTTCTATTCCTCGAATAATGAGATTGGTCTGCAGGAAACTTTTCAATGTGAGTGACAACACAGTTTATCACTTCATTTGGAATTTTGTGTGGCCTGTTCTGGTGAACACCTCGCTTATCAGGGGATGGTGCCGATAAACCACTTTTAAGTTTATTCTGAATGAGGTGAATTTTTTAGAAGGTAATTTGGTAGAGTGAACATATTGCAGTTTTACAAACTTTCAAAACTTTTTGATTGTATGTAACTGTATACTTAAACGAGAATGATTTTGGTTTTTAATGTTTTTTCGATAACGTTGGACAGGTTGAATGAAAATGCTTTTAAAGAGAAGTGCATTTTTTGAGTTTTGATCTAGCTGGTAATATCTTTTAAATATTGTTGTTCTTGCTTCTTCGTCAAAATTTTCGTTGCAGTTGAGAGTGCACTTTTCTTTTTGGCATAAGAAACCTAGTTCAACTTTTTTTGACGGAACTAGCCCTCCTTTTTGGTTAATATAGCTTTCTCCTTTTTGTGTAGCCTTTGCTGCTTTGTATCTTTTCCAGTTGTCTAAGTTCTTTTGTCGCTTCCTAGATGTTTTTTTTCAGGCAGCTGGAATATCTTCTTTTGAACTTTTTCGATCAATGCAATTATTTTTAGTAATCAGTGTTTTATTTACATCTTCACTATTGATTATTTTACTTCCTTTATCTTTATTTTCCAGCGTTTTTAAAGTCTTTATCTGGTCTTCGATGTTTTCAACGTCATTATGAATTATCTTTCTTGACTTTGTTGATAAGAATCCTTTTCTGGACTTCAGTTCCTTTGAATAGTCCAAGTCGCTGTCGTCAAAGGTCTCATTTGAAGTATCTGGTACACAATCATCTGAAGAACCGTTGTCAGACCAATCTAAAAAGAAACAAAATAAAAACCTCTTCAAGTTTCCAATTGGACCAGCAAAACTTACCTAAATCTGCCTGTTTTACAGGATTAATTGTATTATCCATTTTACTTATTATCATACTTTCTTTTTCATTATTTCCCGGCGTTTGTAAAGCTACCTGGTCTTCGAAGTTTTCCAGGCCATTATTTATTTTCTTTTTATTTGATACACTAGCCCCTAGAATATTTGACTTTAGAGATAGGGGTCTTTTTCTAGATTTTAATTGCTCTGCATAATCAGAATCAGTATTGTCAGAAGTCTCATCTGAGCCATCTAAAACAACAATAACAAAATATGTACCTCATCAAGTTTTCATTTCAACTATCGCAACTTACCATAGGAACTTTGTTTTACAGGGGCAGTATTAACTTTGCTAATAAATCTTTCTAGAGAATTATTATTGTCACTCTTGGCTGGGCTCCTGCTGTCATTTGAACTATTGGGACCTAAAAACGAAAGAAAGACACTGTTAAAAGAAAATACTTGTTTGCAAGTTTAAGATAAATTTATCATTTTGCTTTTTGTACTAAACGGCGAAAAAACCACCGCAAAACTTAAACGTGAATAAAACGCAATAATATTTTTTAGGTTATATTTTAAATAAAAGCAGCTATAACTTTTATACTTACCCTTATTAGTCTGTTCTTTTGCAAGTTTTAAAATTAGCATGCTTCTTGCCGACATATTAGCACTATTTTTTACTTGCACTGCACACATTTAAGTCTTGTATCGCGTAAAAACTATAAAAATGTAGAGCACAAAACCATCAGTACTGATACATTTCTAACCTAACATTGTGGTGCTATGTTCGTTTTGTTAATATTTTTACAGGTTTCTAACTAATTTACAATGGATAAAGGATTCATGTAGCAATAATTTGAAATGTTAGTGAATAAGGGATCTATGATCAGAAATCAAGCGTACATAAATCTTTTATCCATTAAGTTTTGTTAAAATTAGATTAACATAGATCCTTTATCATCCCGAAACTTTTTAATTTTATACAATAAAACCTTTATTCACCAAAAAATCTCAATTTTTTAAAAAATGTTACATGAATCCTTTATCCACTTGCATCTTCAACTCTCTAGAATGTAGCTGGTGCATCTTTCAATCTAAAGGACATGCGTACAGATTCATAGTGTTCATTCTCAACATTAAACGTAGTTTTAGCAACAGAGTCTGAATGCATTTTGATCTGATGGAAACCTGATGTTAGATCCAAAAGTTGTAAAATAGTGGCGTCTGCCTAATTTATCTAGAATATCCATAATATTGGGTGAAGGATACCTATCATTTATTATTCTTTTGTTGACTTGACAACACTTCTCCATTTTTTGTCCTCTGGCATCTAACATTTTAGGTACTATCCAGGAAGAGACTGACTTGATTTAATTATTCCATCGCTTAAAAGTTTGTTTATTTGTCTTTGGACTTCTGTTTTATGTACATATAGGTATTTATAAGATCTGCTATGAGTAGTAATGTCATCTGTTGTTTTGATCTCGTTTTTGATTTTATTAGTGAATGTTAATTGGTTAGAGTGTTGGTGAAAAACGTTGAGAAATTGTTTCATCAGATTTTCGAGAATTAATTTTCCTGCTGAATTAAGGTCGTTTTGTTGCAAATATTTAGGTAGCTAATTATGTCTTTAACATGATAACACTCGAATCTATTAATAGAATCAAAACTTAGATAAACAATTTCAGTTTCTTTAGTTAGTTCTTTTAGCAGATTTAATTAGGAAGTAGCAATATTCTCTGTCTGTACACTCTGCCAAAATTAAATTTGACCAAAAATAATAAATCTGTTTTGAGAGATTTAGTTAGGAAGTGGCAATTTTCTATTTGCACGTTCTGAGCAAGGTGAAGAAATCAGAGCTGAAAAATATCGAGAACTTTTGTTTTTTTTGTTTTGTTTGTTTCTCGTGCTTATTTGGCCTAATTATTAAAGCTATATATTTTGGAAAATGTAGTTGGCGAGTAATTCTCTATCCACACATTCTCAAAAGTTTTTAAATTAATTGAGCTCTGCCTGTTTTACCTTTTTACTTTTTTATAAAGTTTGAAACAAAATATTTTACTTTTAAAGTAGAAATTATAGTTTTTATTTTAATTTATCTTTACAAAACATTTTTTTAAATTTCTTACACTAAATTCCCCTTCTTTTAAAATTCATTACAATTTTTAAATATTTTTCATTTTGTAACCTTTAACACAATCCCCCTAATTAAAAATTGTAAAAAGATCAACAATTCTAATTTACAATTTTAATATTTAACTGTTTATATTTTATTGATTGCAAGGGCTTTGTAAATAATATATCACCTAACTGATATTCAGGTGAACAATATTGCAATAATAAATGTTAATTAGACCCTCACTTTTCATGTATGAAATGATATAATTTCACATCAATATGCTTGCTGCGTTTGTTCATCACTTCGTTATTTATTAATTTAATCGCACTCTGGTTGTCCACAAATAAATTCACTGACACGTTTTCATTAATCAGTTCTAAAAGAGTTTTTTGATAAATAAAATATAATGGCTCTTCTGTATATTTAGCTCCTATGTATTCTGTCTTGGTGCTTGATAACGCTACTATTTGCTGTTTTCTCAAGCACCAACTTCTGGGACCATCACATAAAAGAATAACATAACATACTCGGTAGAGCTTCTTCTTGTTTTACTATCGTCCGCAAATCAGCATTGCGGTATCCATTTAATTCAAGTTGTCCGTTTCTGAGATAAGTGATTTCTTCTTCAATAATACCATTCACTTACCTATTAACTTCTGGACTCCACGACTCTTTATAATTTACTTTATTTTTTTCTGTTCAAGTCCTCTTATCACTAATCTTACTTTGAATTGTCCATTTTCTTTTATTTGTTTTATTTGTTTATCTGTTGCTTAACTTGTGGGTTATTCCGTACGAAACGGTCCAGACTTGAATTTATTGATTGTTCTACCATTCTAGAAAATCCTAAGTTTTGTATGTGGTAACCCTTATATGCTGTTAGCTGTTTTTTAATGATTTTAAAGCTTCACGAAATTCAAGGTGTTTCAGTTTTTATTTGTCATAGAAACTTGGGACAAAAACCGTTATTCATTATAAAATAGACTTCAGTTCCTGCTGGGTATGTTTTAAACCTCATTTCTAGGTTTGATTTTTCTGAAACGTATAGTTTTCAGATATAAAACCTATAGAGAAGAAACGTGTAAGAACTTCAGTTTCTATAATATTATACTACAGAGGCGTGTTTGTTAATTATTTTTACATAATTATTTTTGGACCCATCGTATCTCAATTTTCAGTCAAGTACCAAACTCAAAATTTACTCTGTGTAATAAGCCCATGCAGTGCTTCAACGTGACAAAATTTCAAATATTTATCAGATCCCTACCAGAGACAATTAACCGTAAGAATTCCAGAAAATACGAAAACCGCCTTATTTTCCATATTTTGTTCCTCTTATATCACAGTTTTCAGTCAAATATCAAACTCGCCACTTCTACTGTCTAAAAGCCAATATAGTACTTTAATGTAACAAAATCTCAGAAATTTATTTGGTCTCCACCAGAGATAATTAACCGTGAACATTCCGAAAATGCTTAGAAAGGCAACCTGCGATAAGTATGAATGCATGTGAATAGGCAACTTATATGACAACAACCGGCTCCTTTTACCTGAGAGGGTTAGCACTACTGCAATGACGAAGGATAATAACTATTGTTACTACGAACTAAATGAATGAATTCCTTTCTTTCTTCCTCTAGTAAATTTTGGGCAGATTGGTAGGCAACATCTTTGTATAGGGTGAATTTAAAGTTGTAACGCCATAATTTTCCATTAATGCGTTGCCCGTAAAGCTCATTCACGGCGTTACAGTAAAAAGAAGAAGAGAAAGTAGTGAAAAAAAAAGAAACATGAAAGGAAGCGATAGAAAGAGTAAGAAGAAGTTGGTGTACGAGGAAGAGAGGAGAAACAGGGACAAAAGGAACGAAGGGAGAGTAGGATTGAAAAAGATAAAATAAGATAAAGAGAAACAAGGTGTACTAATTCAGCTAATTTATTTTCAAAAAGAAATTATCTTAGCTGTTTACTATGGCTAAAACTTATCTGTTGGTCTTTGGCCGCGTGATTTCATAGATGGATGGTTAGAGATCTCGTGAATGGCGTTGAATGTATGGTATCACTACTTTTAGGTGTCAACGTTCTATTATGCGCCGGTGGAACCTTGTAGACTGGCAACAACGCGCTTCCTCTTTCTATTCTCACCCTTCCTTTATGTTATATTCTTTTCTTTACTTTCGTTAAGGCGAAGTCATCTGTCCTTTCCTTCTTCGGTTTGGTCTTGGAGGATTGTTTCTGGTACTTGTTAAGGAGTGGGTTAGGGGCAACGGAAGCCGCTTTCCTTCCGAATTAACCCTCGTTCTCAAGATGGTCCTCGGAACGGGGGCAGGTGTTTTAGTTTAATGATGTTTTTGTCGTTTCGTAGCGATCGGTCACCGTGTGGTGTGCCGTTCTTTTTTTTGATGCAAGGTTGTTGGATTTGGGCAAGTCTTTTGGGTTTGACTTCTCCAGGTCTGCTGATAATGTCTGATTTATGACTTGATCAAATTGTAGTACAAAGCCCCTCGGCGAGGGCTGACTTCACCAATGCCTCGACCGGTTATTTACCCTGGAGTGGAGCTAAGGTTTTGGCTGTGGTAGTGCATTTCATTATTTACTGTTTTCAACCTTTCAAAGAAAGTAAACAGCTTTGTGTGTTCCATGACGTTGAACGGGTATTGCGAATCAAACTTTAGATCAGGGTATGATGCGCCGAATGAGCAGTTTACCTTTGTTTTCTAAGCAAAATTCTAGATTAGAGTAATTGATGATCATCGGTTACTTTGTGTAAATTTGCCGTATAAACTGGTTAAACAAACCGCTGCGAATTGTTTAAACAGGAAAACATTAAGACTCTGAGATATTACAAGTTTTTAGGTAAGTTAAAGAGAGTTCAATGTATAATGTGTTCATTGCTATCAGGAAGTTTTATTTACATATGTATGGAGTGTTTTCTGATGAGGGTGTTACCGTGCACAGAATGCAAAACACGCCCCCTCCCTCGCCTTCACCCATTGGTCAACGGCAGGGCCAATCCCAAGGGTGGTATGTTAAGTCAGGGAGGACAAAACCCCGAGCGCAGTGGAACTCACTTTCTTTCAACTCTCAACGATCATCGAGAGAAGAGAGAATCAACGCAAATGCCACCGTAGGTGGCTGCCATTTAGGAAATTTAATTCCTCTATGGCTGGTGAATTTGGAAAAAAGGGTAGTCGTCAACATCATGTCAGGCATCAAGCAGTCCGCACGCCCGTCAACGGCGATGATGATCTGGTGGCGACGGTAGAGCAGGCCGGAAGTATAGCGGATAGGCGACGAATTTCCGGGCGCAGTGGAGTTGGTACCTTGAAGAGCCTCGGGCTCAAGGGTTTGGTTGGGAAAAGAAATTGGGTTGGTCGCGGCCCGGTAGCTACCCGGGCCGGTCGGAAGAGGCTGAGATGAGTGGATGATGGTGTCCGGGCCTACGCACCCCTACGCAGGCACCGGTTGGTGGTGGAGCGGCCGTTGATCCATCTACTGCATCTAGGGTTAGGTTGGAAATGTGGCAGTCGCGGTCCTCAAGCTCCCCAATTCTTGAAAACCGACGGTCGGGTGGGATGATGCAGCAGTGCGACCTCAAGTCGCCCCGTTGGCGGTGGAAATTGGGCCAGGCCTGTGCCCCCCAATACACAGACTCTGGAGGGTGGGATGGCGGTAGCCCCCGACTACTGCGCTGTTGGTTAAGCCCGTACTATTCGTCGCCGATGCACTACACTCGCGCTGGAGACCGGGTCGACTGCCTCGCTTCGCACTCGAGGCCGGACTGGCACGATCATCGAAGAACAAGCTCCTTTTTTAGAACGAGTTCACCCTCAGCCTTACCTAGAGCCACGCAATGCGTAGTAAAAGCTGTTTATTTTATTTAACAAAAGAAATCCTTGAATTAATTCAAAAAAATCCTTGAACTTAAAGCATAACTACGCTCTTAAATAGGAATTCAAAAGACGAGAATGTAACAATTTTGTCATGCTCCTGGCGCCCATACCAATTTCAATCCTAATTCAATTTATGTTTGGCTATTCTGGGAATCCCCCCTCCTTCTCCGACTTTTTGAGTTGCTGTGAGCCACTTTCTCTGGTTTCGCCCGTGTCCAATCAGAATAGCTTTCTAGAATTGCATCTTTACTTTCCTTTCATACAAAAGACAATTCTGTTTTTGTTTTTTTTATTATGTCCTTTCCGGAAGTAGCAACCCTTTATATCGTGATGATTCCTTTTTTATGTATATTGCAAACCATAAGTTATCATTTATTCTTTGCTGAAAACATTAACAAGCACCTGTAGCATGTAACATTTGGATTCCTCGGCATCTTTTTTCTTTCCTATCATGTTTTTTTTCTGCTTTTGTAATATCTTCTAAAACAAAATCTTCAGTTGTGATGTCATACAATACACCTACAGCTTTAAATAATATTTTCGCCTAAAATTTCCATACTTGAAAATCTTCTGTGCCTTTCTATATACACTTTTGATTCTGATACTGTTATTGCTCCTTTATTTTACTTCTCAATCCAATGTTAATGATTTTAAAATTTTATCACAGTTTTACTTTCTTCTTCTAGTTTAACTCCTGCGCAAGTTGAAGAAATGGAAGCTATCATATCAAGATGACTTTTTTTTGTTGGGTTCATTTAGCATAATTCACCAGCATTATTTGGAAAATAGTGATTCTGTATTTGCCTATTCGCAGCAGTTCAAGTAATGAGGACTGGGATAGCAAGATAAATGTATTTTTATCGTTAGTTGTTCCTATTTGTCTTGAATCGTCCACGAACTATGAAAGTATATTGCCATCTGTTAAAAAATGTTTAACAAGTTGCTACCGCAAATAATTTCCTTTGGAAAATTTAGTAAGAGATTCTCCAGTAATTACTAATTCCCCATCTGTACATTCTGCAGCAATTTAAAACATATTTCCTGCCTGAAGGGTAGTTTAGTGCTACGAAATCTGAATTTTTCCGCATTGCTATGTTTGATATATTGACTTGGTATAGAGAGCTCACAGCACCAATAATCAAGCAGATCATCAAGTGGACACCTGGGTTTTTCTCTCCATTTTTCTTCGTTTAAAAAAATCTTGTTGCGTTTATATCTTCTTTTTGAATCCACACCATGTGGAACATTTTCCGGATGTCGTCACTAAAGCCAATTTTGTTCTCACAGAAGTTCATGAGAACCAAAACTAGTGGAATCAGAAGATCAAGAACTTTCAGTAAAATATCATTGAAACTTTACAAACTCTGCACAGATAGTTAGTTTTGGTGTGCCGCAAACTACATTAGAGCCCTACGTAAAACAACCTAGAGAGAATCCCAACTATGTTCTCACGAAAACGAAAAGCACCCCATTTTGCCCGCCTTTCCCCTGTTGAAAAAAGGCCTAACTTAGCCCCGACTAG
>VTPC01008792.1:6537-51504 GCA_011009095.1 Ignelater luminosus | reverse complement strand
ACTGATAGCCTCATTGAGGATTCCACTACATTCGATTGACAGTATGCTTATCAACACTATTCACTGACTAATAGAACCAACGGTGTCAAACTTCTACAAAGAGAAAAATAAGTAAGATCTGGTAAGATTATCATTTATTAGAAAATATTTAATGGTATCGATTTTTTGATTTTGTTTATCATCTATAGAATCTTACAAAAACAGAGGTTTAGCAGCTTATATTATAAATATTCAAATTTAATAAATAACTGTAAATAGTTACACATAAGTTTGGACTTTGGGATCGGCTTTAAATTTTTCCATATACATGAACAAGACAGGGTTATACGTAATTGATATACAAGACAACTTTCTTTACTCCTGGGAAATTCTATAATTGTTTATTAGACGGAGCCGAAATTTGCAGATAAAACATAACACGGAGAAGTTTGTCATTCAACAATGTTACTTAAAAATATATTTAGCTTGCATGTTCTATTGTTACAACTATTTTAATTTACAAGAACGCTGTAATTTATTTGTATAGTTAACTTGAAGAACTTTTAGGAAATAAATCGTCATAATCAAATTTTTCTGTAATTTTGTTGGCTATATCTGTAAATGTATTGCTAAGTATTTCTTCAAGGCCAGGTCTGACTTCTTCAAAAAATGCTCCAATATTATCATTTATGGCGTCATTTGCTGCTTTACCGAGAACGGGATCGCCATTAAACAGGTTATCTAGTAATAAAATGCCCGACTCCAAACCAATTTTGATTTTCATTTTGTCAAACTTCAAGTGTTTTACTTCATTTTCAGTTAAAACATGTCCTTTTAAGATAAATTCATAAACAAAATTAGCTGGAAAAATAAATTTTAGACTATAATGTACAAGCATACCAATTTTATATGCATGGAGCTTACTTATGTTAAACTGATATCTTCCCTTTCCTTTTAGTTCCAATAATATAATTTTAGCATCAATTTCATAATCGCCCTCAATATAGAGTTTAGGGTGGTTTACTTTACAACGGAAATAATTCTTCGTGACGTTTGGTCTAAAAAATCAAGAAATTAAAAAGAAAAGTTTTAATTTTTATATTAGTACTTACGTTAATTCTAAAATAGTAAAGTCAGATGCTCCTGTTACGAATGAATTCGTGAGTTTTACATTCAGACGTGAATTACTCGATCCTCTATCTAAAGAAGATATTACATCCAATTTCAATGGTTCTATGGATGGAACATTTAATTCTGGAATACCAGCTTTGAGTTGTGGTACTAGGGCAATGATAGAATTATTGATACACTGCACTAATTGAGGATCATCTCCATCACACACTTGGATATATTCCGCTAAACAAGTGAATTAAAATAAAATAAGTACTAATTAACAAGAATTTAGTATTATTATACAGCTTCATTTAATTACTGAATTAATCTAAATTTATAATGTTTTTAAGAATTTATAATTTAATATTTTCGATTTAAAATTGTAAATGTCTCTCTAAAATTCTTAAATTTTAATTGCAAATAAATAACGTAAATGAGGCAACATGTTCAAGAAACATCGCCAAAAAACAATTTAATTTTAAAAGCAACTGATAAAACAAATACGTACGAAGGGTGCCACATTGTCCTACAACGAGTAGAGAAATAAACAACAATGTTTCTTTAAGGAACATTTTGCCAAACTACGCCGGAAACGCTTAAGGTATAATGTTTTAACTATATTGTTCCCCCGTCTGCAACAAAACTTGCTGCAAATTGACCGATCGATCTCCTAGATTAAAATGCACCTTGATTAAATTTGTTTTTTAATTTTTTTATGATAATTTAGATTCAAAAGCTATAACCAGTGGCGTGCAAAACATTTTAAGTTGTAGAATTACCAATATCTGACTTAACTGAGCTAATTACGATTTTTCAAAGGTAAATAGCCAAATGTGTACGTAAATGTATCCAGTCACATAATCTACGTTTCGTTAAAATCCATTAACGGCCATTAATGAGAAAAAACACAACAATAAAGTAATAATCTTTTTATCAAGTAAATGAAATGATATCAGATATATTAAAATACCTGCTATAAGGTGATGTTTTGTAGAGTGTAAATAAGTTTTTCTCATTACAAAAAATAATTATTCCTCTGTTAAAATTTGCATATGAATTTGACCAACTCCGCTATTTCAGAGATGTCTTCTTACAATTTCCCATAACTACATTATAATATTGAAAAATGTAATGTTATATTGACTAGATCTAAATACACATATTCCAATGGAAAGAAATTTAAAAAAGATTTTTTCCTGCTGCATACAAGGGCCGTCCGGTAAGTAGTATCCATCCGCATCGTGCGGAGTACTAGCGAGCAGCCACTATTCGAGGTCAAACAACTTCAGTTAGCTGTCTGTTCACTGTGTGCACAGCTTTGTAGCTTAGCCACGGTACGTACCAGGTGTATGCATAAGTTTTTTCCGGTTTAACTAAGAGATGGCGCCAGCGAAAAGCACGCAGCCCATTAATTTGACACAGAAGCCATTTTGTTCGTCTGACATTAACCAACAAACACACACAAGTTGAGTCCGCCAAAAACTAGCGTCTTTGTTTTATCGTTCAGTGATCATGTCGAGTTTCGTGCCTGAAAAAGAACATTTGCGGCACGCATTGCTTTTTTTATTTCATCAAAAGAAAAAGGCTACTGAAAGTCATCGTTTGCTGGTAGAAACATATGGTGAACACGCTCCATCGATTAGAACATGTGAAACATGGTTTCGACAATTTAAAAGTGGTGATTTTAATGTGAAAGACAGTGAGCGCTCTGGTAGACCACAAAAATGCGAAAACGAGAAATTGCAGGAGTTATTGGATGATGACCCAACTCAAACTCAACGGCAATTAGCAGAAGCATTACATGTATCACAAGAAACAATCAGCAGACATTTACGAGCAATGGGAAAGCTCAATAAACTCGGTAAATGGGTCCCAAATAATTTGAATGAACGTCAAATCGAAAATTGCAAAGTCTCTTGTGAAATGCTGCTTCAACGCTACGAAAGGAAATCATTTTTGCATCGAATTGTGACGGGTAACGAAAAATGGATTTATTTTGAAAACCCGAAGCGGAAAGAATCGTGGCTTTCACCTGGCGAAGCCGGTCCATCAACACCAAGGCCAAATCTCTTCGGCAAGAAGACCATGCTCTGTGTCTGGTGGGACCAGAGCGGTATTGTGTATTATGAACTTTTGAAACCCGGCGAAACCGTTAATACCAACGCTATCGCCAACAAATAATTAATTTAAACCACGCATTAATCGAAAGACGACCGGAATGGTCCAGAAGACATGGCAAAGTGATTTTGTTACACGACAATGCTCCGTCTCACACAGCAAAACCAGTGAAAGACACCTTGAAATCGCTCGGATAGGACATCCTTCCACATCCGCCATACTCCCCAGACCTCGCGCCATCTGACAATCACCTCTTCGCATCAATGGGGCACGCGCTCGCAGAGCAGCACTTCAGCAATTTCAAGGAAGTTGGAAAATGGCTTGACGAATGGTTTGCCGCAAAAGACAAGCAGTTTTTCTGGCATGGTATTCATAAATTACCTGAAAGATGGGTGAAATGTGTCGAAGCCGATGGCTAATATTTTGAATAAAAAAAAATTAATTCCCCTTCAAAATTACGTGTTTTTTTACCAAAAAAACGGAAAAACTTATGTATACACCTATGTATTGTTTCTGCGAAGGGTATACATGTTTACAAAAATTGAAAACGCCGCAACTTGTGAAGTTATGGGATTATCAGACTCACATTGTCATTGGTCATGGGTTTCTTATGCAACACCTGAAAGTAAACAACAATCAAAGGCGTGGCATCGTGCTCGTTCACCAACCAAACCAATAAACTTCAAGATGGCAGAGTCTACCCGAAAGCTCATGGCAACCGTTTTCTGGTATCAACGAGAAACTTCCAGCCATCCTCCCTACAGCCCGGACCTGGCTCCTTGAGATTGTTATCTCTCTGTAAAACTAAAGGACTCTTTGGAAGGAAGGAAATTTCAAACGAAGAACTGACAGAATGGATGACTTCTTTTCTGAAAGGACTGACCGCAGATGAATATAAGGCTGGAATGCAAAAACTCCGTTATAACAAACGCTTAAATTTGCACGGTGACAATGTAGAAAAGTAGTTTAAAGTTTGGTGTTAAGAATTAAGTTTAAAAAATTCTAGAACAGGTATTACTAACCGGAAGGTCCCCGTAAATGCTGTTATAATTCCACCAAAGGTTGATGAGTTGACTGACGAAGAAGATATAGATGAATATCTGTTACAAGGTTTGTAATCTTTTATTTATTATTTCTGAATCCTATCATAAATTTGTATTATAAGTGAGAATACAGGATGTAGCAGGTACATCTCAAATAATGACGGTAGATAATGACATTTTTAAAAACTCGGACACAGAGAAAACTAGTGCTGTAACGTGTACGAAAAAAAAAGGAAAAGCAGAACTCTAAAGTTACTGCTTACATTCCAAATTGGGAAAGAAAGCATCCTACCTCAAATGGATATCTGCCAGAGCAGAGAAGAAAACGGTGTGCAATTAGTGCAAAAATGTATAAGCAAAAATAGGTTTAGAAACGTAACGAAAAATATACATTTGTCTAACAATTCACAAATAGATAAAAAGATAGATTTGCAAAACCACGTCCCTTTTTTGATTTGCAGTTTGACTTTTTTTAAAAAATCTCTCAATAGACGAAGAAACAGGTCCTTACTTTGGAAAACATTTGACCAAAGTGTTTCTTAAAGGATAGCCCGTGCATTTAGGCTTCAAGTTATGGTGCTTAACATCTGACGAGGGCTGTGTTTTCGAGTTTATTCCATACGGTAGAGCTCACAAAGACAAGAGTAACGGGATTAGCTGCTGATGTTCTTAGCTTGGTTAAACTTTTCTATAATTCATCTAACCATAGAATCTTTTTTGATAATTCTTTTTCATCCTTCAAACTGTTGCGTTATCTCTCCCAAACTTACGTCCTTGCTACAGAAACTATACAAGACAATTGCATTCAAACTTGTAATCTAGAATCTTAAGTAATAATGAAATAGAAAAGCAAGGGAGAAGTACGTGGGTCATTACAATTTCGATATTGTATTTTTACGTTAGGGAGCGGTAGTCAGCTGTTTTTTCTCAAATGACATGATGAATTGATTGTTACTTTATTAAATAGAAGATTTTCTCCTTTTTCTGAATATGTAAAAATATTATAGTCTTACATACCAGAATTTCCGAGATAAACGAATATTTATTGGACAAGGTTAATATTATCAGTACCTATAGCAAAACAAACAGTAGACATTGTGAATTTTACGATTATTTTAAAGATATCTCACTGATGATTAGGCATGAACTATGATTTCAACCACATGGAGCCCTTCTCATAAACAAAGAAATGTTCGGAACATCTTGAAGTTTAGATTAGAAAATAACTGGATAGCAAAAAATAGTTGACTACCGCCCCCTAGGGGGAAACACAAAATCGAAATCTCACGTTTATCATCTAGTCGACTGATTTGCGTCATTCATCCTTTCCGTTCTCTCGTGGATATTAAGGAAGATACAAACACACTGTACGAGGGCGGTTCAATAAAGACACAATTTTTTTCAAAAATTTTATTTTTATTTTTTAACATAGTCTCCTTTTAGAAATATACACTTCTCCCAACGTTTCTGCCATTTTTTTAACCCCTCCAAAAAATAGGATTTGTCGAACTCTCCAAAATACGCCTCTATCTCGGCGATGACTTCCTCGTTTGAGCTAAATTCTTTTCCCGCGAGCCATTTCTTCATGTTAGGAAACAAGAAAAAGTCGCAGGGAACTAGATCGGGTGAATACGGGGGGTGCGGCAGCAATTCATAACGCAATTCATGCAGTTTGGCGGCGACAACTCCGGATGAATGTGCTGGTGCGTTATCGTGGTGAAACAGCACCTTCTTTTTCGCCAAATGCGGTCGTGTCTCCTTCAATTTTTTGTCGAAGCTGTCTAAAAACTAACTGTAGTATTGTCCAGTAATCGTTGTTCCTTTTTCTAAAAAATCCATGAGGATGACGCCGTTCGCATCCCAAAAAATTATCGCCATGACCTTTCCGGCCGATGGAACCATTTTTGCCTTCTTTGGAGCCGATTCACCGGAAGAAATCCATTGTTTTGATTGTTGCTTAGTTTCTGGTGTGTAATGATGAATCCAGGTTTTATCAACGGTGACAACTCGACGCAAAAACTCCTTCGGATTTTGCTTAAATTGCTCCAAACACTGCTTCGAAGTTAACAGCCGCATCCGCTTGTTGTCCACCGTTAGCAATCACGGCACCCATCACGCCGACAATTTTTTCATCGCCAACTTATCATGTAAAATATTAATTGCCGTTCCGGTCGACACACCTACGGCCTCTGCTACTTCACGCACTTTCGTTCGTCGATCAGCGAGAATCATGTCGTGGATTTTTTGAATGATTTCCTCGGTAACCACGTCTGTCGGGCGTCCTGGTCGCTCCTCATCAAAAACGGATGTTCGCCTACGTTTAAATTCGTTGAACCAATATCTAACTGTGGTCATAGATGGCGAAGTGTCCCCATAAACAGCATCCAACTTTGCTTTTATCTCCTCACATTTTTTCCCATCCAAAAACAGAAAGCGAATTACCGAACGATACTGCTCTTTTACCATCTTAGCTAAAATCACGAAACACGTCTTACTCAAATGACTGTCAAATCCAAACTAACCTATCAATCAGTCTGTAATTTGTTATACCGTCGTTTGATAGATGGCAGCACACGATGATAACACCAACTTCCCTCAGGAACGCCTTCTGTCGTCAAACACGGGTACATACTGAACCGCCCTCGTATGTGCAGAATTTTGCGATAGCTAATCCGTTTACAAACTACTATTAAAAGTAATAATAACAATGCTTCTAGTACTGAGGGATTTATAGATTATACAACAGAAAGTGTAAATATACAAGAAATCTCAGCGGCTCAGGTAGTTCCTGATCTCCAATTTTCTTTAAATGCTTCGTAGTATAATTTTTAGTAGTTTTATATACTCTTCTTCATAATAGTTAGAATTCGATTGTTTGTTCCGTTTTTCTATATCTTGCCAGTAGTTTTTTAATCTTCCTTACTGATACATCTTTTTTCAAGTTGGTGTACAGCTTCGAGATGAGCTACCCGGTTTCTTCTTGCTTTTTGGCTAGAGCGTTGGTTTGTTCCTCCTAATGTGTTCGTTAATTATCTTTGATTTAATTCTGTTTGCTCTTTCTTGTTATATTTTGAACTTCTTATACTCAGTAACATAAGCATTAGGCACTCATTTATTTGTAGTGATACCTAGTAGTTAAGCCCAAAAATGCGTAACATAAAAGTTTGTTAGAGGTTGCCCATTGATTAAATCGGTGGTTAGCCTAATTACCATTGTTAAGTTATGTAGTAGTTAATTAATGTTAACAACAGTTAACAAATGAGTAACTATTCAAATGGTTACCCATAGTTTAACTTTTTGAAACCCCTCTAGTGCAATGGTTGTGAATTCTTGTTATGTGTAGGTTGATCCTTCTTTACCCTTTACTTGAGCCTTTATGGCGTATTTTCTTAGATGATTGCAGCAATCTTCTTACCTTGACGTAAGTTGCATTATTATGCACAGTGTTGCAGGCTAGATCTACAGTGTGGTTCAACGTTATACTTTATTGCTATAGGAGAATGTTCCTCGGTATTAATTAACAATAATTGGTTCTTACTTATTAACGTTGCTCTTAACAATTTATTCTAAAAATATATAATTATTATTGTCAAAGTAAATCAGTATCAATCAATCAAGTCGTTTCCTCTCTTCTAGTGTTATAAAAAAAATTGTGTTTTTTTATGATACTTCAAAACTGTATCCAAATAAATCTTAAGTTTTATCTACACCTTTTGAATAACCCTGTACACAAGGTGACAACGTAGATAGATTCCAAAAGGTGACTTCTGAGCATATTCTAAGAAAGAAAGTTTGGATCAATATATGTCCGATTTCTTTAGATAACTCACTTTTTTCAAAACTTTCAATATGGCAAAAGGTAACTCTTAACAGATTTTATCGTGGAATTTTGATTTGAGATAATTAAAATTTAAACACGGGGGAGCAAAAGTTTTTGGTTTAGATTTTTAAAAAAATCATGTTAGAAAATGACTTTTTTATGGAAGTAACATTACGGTTCCCAGTGGCCATTTTCCCAATTCTTGTAATGAATCATTTTGTTTTAGTACTTTAAAAACATTTTTTAAATGGAGATTTTGAAAGCAAAAGCAATTTTTCCTAGAAACCTTTTAATACCGAGTATCTCAAAAACAGAGAAAAAATGGACAGATGTTAATAAGATGTTTTTTAAAAGATGTGTTAAAGAATTACTTTCTAAAGTTTGTCTGCGTTATTCTGATACACCTTAACATACATCTATTTGCGTCATAATGAAAACTGCGATAAAAAACGCCTCGGCCCGCAAAAATTGCATTTTGAACTAGTGATACAAATAACTATTGTCATTTTGAACTTTCGCTAATGTTGCATTTCAGATACATGAGCTTATTTTGGTAGTAAGACGAGTAAAGATTCCTTCACACAATATGGAATAGAATATTTTCCAACAATGCCATACCGTTAAATGATACCATAGAACATACAAGCACAACTCTAGTAACGACTTTTACCGAAATGGCTCTAAATAATTCAACAAATTAGGATGTATTACTGTCAAAAGCTATGTTAGGTATTAATTTTGCAAGATAGAAGACAACAACCTATTTGCTCTTTAATTTACTGCATGGCATCATGATGCATGCAAGGTAATACCCCCAAACGAAGTTCATTTGGGTATAATAATAAAAGGTGTACATAGTCTAAATCAAATGAAATTACTGGCTGACGCTTGTGAACAAGAGCTTGATGTTAAAATGGTATATTGCATCATCCTGCCAGTTGGGGCAGTATGTTGCAAAATCCAAGACGTTACTGCACCAAAAGTTTAAAATTATACATACTCAAACTTTAAAACCATTTTCAGGTCTCCATTTCTTAGATGTTCTTCCGGACTTAGAACCTTAGTGTTAAACGTTATAAATTGTATTTATTAATTTTTGAATAATATTCTCAGAAAAAAGGGCACCTAAACAGCAAGAACAAAAAATATGTTATGTTGTTACAATGTTCAATTTATTATATAAAAATACATTTTTCAAAACATTATATATAAATTACAGAACTGATATGTCTTAAATAAACTTAAGCGGGAAGTTTTTTTACATTTTTAACATTCCTATTTAACTTTATTAGAATTACAAAACTTATCATTAACCTTAATTAATATATTTATTCATTTAGGCTTTATCACTTTTCCAGTACAAATCCTACTCTAATTTACGATCAAACCTTAAGGAAATAGATCATCATAATTAAAGGTTTCTGTAATTTTATTTGCTATCTGAGTAAACCTATTACTGAGTCCTTCTTCAAAGCTTGGTTTTAACTCTTCGAAAAATGCTGATATGTTATCATTAATGGCATCATTAGCTCCTTTACCAAGAGCTGGATCTCCATTAAAAAGGTTATCTAACCAGATGCGTCCGGAACCAAAACTAATTTTTGTTGTCATTTTATCAAACTTCAAATGCTTTACGCCATTTTCCGTCACAACCTTTCCTTTCAAGACGCTCTCAAGAACTAAATTGGCTGGGAAAGTAAATTTAAAAAATGAGATTTAAACTTAATTAGTTTTTTTGGTGTAACTTACTGATATTAAGATGTACTCTGCCTTTTCCTTTTAGTTGTAACATTAGAATTTTGGAATCAATTTCGTAATCACCTTCAATATTAACTTTAGGATGATTTACTTTAAAACGGAAATAATTTTTTTCTACTTTTGGCCTTAAAAACCAATTATTAATATGCAATAGTGTATTTTACTTTTGAGATTTCTACTTACACTAATTCCATAATAGTAAAGTCCGATCCTCCGGTTACTTCTAGATTGGATAGATTCACTTTAAGATGAGTAGCACCAGATTTTGTATCTAATAAAGGTGATCCTGGTAGTAACAATGGTTCTACAGGTGGTACATTTAGTTCTGGGATACCAACTTTGAGTCGGGGTAAAAGTGAATTGATAGAATTAATAATACATTGCGCTAACTCAGGATTATTTCGCTTGCAAACATGAATGTAATCCGCTACAAATAATGAATGATTAAAATTTTTTAATACATATATAGGCAGACATAATTATTATTTTAGTTTTTTAGTTGAAATCGAGTAAAAAATACGTACGAATGCTACCAGCATGTGCTCCTACTACCACAAAAACTAAGACCAACAATCCTTTCACACTCATTTTGATAAAATGAATTCAAAAAACAGAGTAATAGTTTAAATATTGTTACCTTATCGTCTGTGGAATGTGTTTTGAATGTGTTATGTAATGATATATCCATTCGTCTTCAAGATTATATTAAGAGACATAATTAACCTTTGTCTGTTAACGACTTTGTTCTTTACTAGTTGTGCACAAAACATATCTTTCAATAGATATGTTACAATATATTTTTCCGAAAATTTTAAATTAAAACAAAATTAGATAATTTAACAATAAGAAGCTCGTTTTGTATTTTTCTTTCTTACTTTTCTTTGTACTAAATTTATCTATTTCTGATATTCAGCAAAGTAATGGAACTTTGAGATAACAAATTTGACTTTTTGTTCATTGACATGCATTAATAGTTTTTAACACACAAGATAATGAGAATACATAATACATTCCTTCATTCTCAATATATCCTTTCTTTGTGAAATTTAATAGTACTAAGATTCTGGTGTTTCTCCTGTTTATTTTAAGTGACAAAATTGTCACCATCATCACTAAACAGCACTAAATACCAGATAGCATTGCAAAACCAACTTTGCATGTAACTTTCTGCTAAGATTCTGGACTTGAGAGGCTTGCAAAGAGATGCTAGATCATAAGATTAATTTTCTGCTTCTGAACTAATTTTTTTATCAAGCCAGCAAAATGCACAAAGCATAGGCCTGCTGGGTTTTACCAAAAAACTTTTTAGTTTTTGCTTATTATAAAGCGTAGTCCAGTATAACCGCGCTTTTTTATAATTGCTGATAGCAGAAGCAGAACAGGTGAGTTATTTAAACTTCTTGACAGCTTATTGTCTGTAAACTTAGTTCACATAATTAAGTTGGTTAAACATGACAATGGGTAACGAGCTGAGCATCAGTTTATAGCAAAACACTTAGTTGCATTTTTTCAAAGTAAAAGTAGCGATCGCATATTGATACTTCGTCATTTTCGAAACGCAAGGAATACCTACGCAAATAATTCAAGTTATTCTGGAAAGGCTTCACGACGAAGGGCGTGTTGTTTACAAGCCCATTTTTGTCTGTACAAGGACTGTAATTATCCTAAAGGCAATTAGAAAAGTGAAACATCGGTTTCTCAAGAATTCAGGAACATCAGAGCGGAAAGAGCGGTGTTGAATTTTATAATTAACTGCCAGAAGCTTTTTTTCTTCTAAAACAGAAATTGGTGCCAAAAAAGAAATTTGCGGTTAAATTTTTGGTATATCAATCAATCTATGAAGATGTGTCTGAAGCCTTTTTTCATATTGGCACTATTAGTGCTGAAGTTTATTTGAAAGAAAGCGTTTCTAAGCGTCTAATTCCTTTTTGTGAAAGGAAACATGAGAATCGTCCAGTATTATTTTGGCCAGACCTTGCGCCTGCTCTTGAAGTGACGTCGCCTCTTACGAACGCTAAAACTGACTTTGCCCCAGAAGCGCAAACCCGCTAAATCTACTCCAATGTCAGCCAATAGAATGTTATTGAGCAATCTGTAAGTCTGAATACAAGAAGTACGGACTGCGGACTAATTCTCTTGAATCTTTCAAACAAATGAGGCGCCGGGTTTCCTCGAAAATGCTTGCAACATCAGGAAACTATTTTATGTTTATTTATGGTGACCATTTAGAAATTGCGCGGTTATACGTGGACCACGCTTTAGACCAGCCGCCAAGTATTTTCGATTAGAAGTTGTTTTTCATAAATAGTAGTTTCTTTAGGAGTCACTATAGAACTTTGTTTCCTTCCAACGGGCAGTTCGGCGTCTTCCCCTCCAGGGTGGGGAAAGAGACAGAGCTTCTTTTCGACTTTGGGATAAAAATAGCTGTATACATAACAATCGTCTAAAGTCGAGCTAAGTTGTTTATTTTTCTGTATTTGAGTAAATAAAATCTGTTATCAACGAAATTCGACAAAACAATTTTCCTGAGTAACATATGTACAAATACTAGAACACTATGGACTCATTTTTTATTCAAAACTTCGTTAACATTTTTGCCCTAAAATAATTAGGGGAGCAAATAATCACATTAAAAATTTACTATTAAAATCTGCGTGCGTTATCCAATTCTATACCTGCTATAGCCATTTTTCCTTAAAGTTAGAAACAAGCTGAGAAATTACCACAAACTGATTTCTTTCCCTTTTCCGTCCGTGGAGAAGACGCCGACCTTCACCTTAAAGAATCATTATAAGAAAAAACTTTCTAGTCAGAATTATTTCTGAATTTTGTAGATTTTTCTGACTTGGAGCGTGGCCTATTAAATAAAATGAGAAATTTGGTTTTTCCATCCAACCAGAAATTAAGTTGGACTAAAACTGCTGCATCGAGAAAGATTCGTAGCACTTGGCTACTTAAGTTTTACTTTTCTTTAATGCCAAATACTATTTTTATTCATTTCATATATCTCTTATAAAGGCAAATTTGTCAGTAGAAATTGACTTTAGTTAGAGGAGATAACTGATAAAAATAATGTAGTTCTGATAGTCCAGCTGTAAGATACACAAACCTGTTTTGTTGTTATACTTAGCAATTCCATCAGTTTGACCTTGGTGACCTTATTTGTTTAAGAGAAATCATTGGCATAGATGAATGACCACCTTCTAAAAATATTTTGAGACGCGTAGTATTGGTATCACGATTTGATGACTGTAGAATCGGATTCTTAAATATACTTGAATTTTGTCCCTTTGATTGCAGTCCCAAGTAGGCCAGTTTATTTTTCTACAAGTTTTTAAGTTTTTTAGTAAGATTTTGTACAGTGTTCAGGTTCTCAAAAGTAACCGACAATTACATTAGTCTGGACTCGTAGCTGTTACTTTTGGTTTAGTCAGCAATGAACTTTCCCACTCGCCCTCTTTCTTTTACTTTAATTTTTTCTGTCTTTATGGAATATGAGTTTCTACAATTTGCATTGTAAGTCAACTACAATTTCAGTTTTGAAGGAATCAAGTTCAATCATGGCACAACTTTGAAACTTCATTGGTATTTATTAGGTGCTATTTGCCTATTGTAGATCAAGAAATTCTGTGATACAATCTATAACCTTACATTATACTTATAAGAGTTACATTCAATATTAAGTAAAAATCATAAACTCCATAAATCGTTGCAATATTTAAGGATGATCCTTGATGCTTTTTACAGTAGTTCCCATATAGTTCATTTGCATTACTTATTAATATTGAGCTTTCTAAACTGCAGGGCACACACAAAACAAAACAACAATGTACAAACCAAACAGTTCCCCAACAAATACAAAGACGAGAATTTGACGTTAAAAACGCTTTAATTTAACGTGACTTGTCAACCGTAAAATAATGTCAGTTAAACGATATATTAACGTACTTTTGACGTCTAAGTTAAAAAAGTCATGGTTTCTCGAGACACCTTGACGGACAGGTTGGTCCTAGGTTATCCACACACGTTATTTCAACGTACGTGTGACACGTTGTGTTTTGAGTATTGTGTTACTGTTTTCACTTCGAAACTGAAGAATTGTGGTTATTTAAGGATTGTTCCTTTAAATTTTGTTTTCACTTTAAAACAGTTTGTGTGTGCCCTGCAGACGCCATATTATTTATTTTATTCTGACAACATTTTGAAGAGACCTATTGCCTTTTGTTGCATACAAACTAAAAAACACAAAATAAATATTTTAGTTGATATGGGTTATGTGTGTCCATATTATTTTACTGGTATGTGGCCAAAACATTGTTGCATATCCACCCGTCTAGAGAAAAATCAAAATTCCTACTCTTCAATTCCTAAGACTTCCATTTGATATTTTGATTCAACTCTAATCTATCTAGAAACCAAATGAGAAAATTTGTTTTAGCAACTGGAAAAATTGATCTCAGAACTTTCAAAACAGTAGATGAAGTTTAGAAAATTTAAAAATGTTGAAGGAATACAAATGCATAGGTACACTTTTACATCAGTGTCCCTCATCAACAAAGAGTAAACAATGATTCGTGTCATTAGTTTTTCCATATTACGTGCCTTACTCACTGCAGGAGCAAGAAATTTTGAAGGTCTTCTATGACGACAAAATGTGACATTAGCCCAGTTTTCCTTAGGTGTTAGAAACAATTTTGTGTATAATAATATTTAATGGGTATGTCTGGTCTTGTACATACTAAGTCGGTTAGAATTGGAAATTGGAGATTTTCAATTCATGATTTCACATGTCCAGTATTTACCTACAACTCAGACCTGTTCTTGCATATGCAAGTCCTCTGTATGCAGAGCCGCACTGTCTATAAGAGCAAATCATACAGTGTACAACACGGCGTCTTGGAGATTCAAGATTTTACAGACGACTTAATTTATAGTGTATATGTACCACGCCAACCACTAACTATCTAGTCACTAGTCATAAGCGACACCATGCGCAGTTTACGAAAATAGGTCAAGCCCGTCCAAGTTCATTTATACAGGGAAGTAATGATCGATATCCAACAACTTATAACTAACTAACTTTGTAAAACTTCCATGTTACGTCACTGTGATTTTAATGACGTCATACTTGGCGCATTTTCGTTTATGGCGTACATGTAGTTCTAAGACCGCGTGAAGTCTACTGTAGCATTTCCTACTTTATTAGGTTATTAGCACAGTTTACTGTCGACACTCAGCTTTGTTAATATTTGGATTGCATCGGTGTCAAATTCAGAACTTTTTTTGCTATTAGGTACATGGCTTTTGCGTTGGAAACTAAAAATCAACCCCAACAAGTCCCACGTGGTCCTTTTTTGGCACCCCTATAAAAACAAACAAAAGGCTTTCTTAGATTCGTGCATGCCTGGAATCTTGAGAGAATCACTTTCCTTCCTTAGCCCATCTTTTGCAAAATTTAGATTTGGTTATAAGACATCAGGCATTGTTGCTATATTGCCATCCGCTTATACGAGGTATGTGAGAAAAGTAATGAGACTGGAAACACTGCAGAAGATCTGGCAACGTTGTGTCTACCGGCCTGTGCTAAACCGGTTTGTTTATCGCTTCCACTTCCTCAGTCCGAGTTACAACTCCGTACAGCTAACACATTATTTTTGACAGCGCCATCAGTGAAGTTGTGTTTTTGTTGTGTGTTACAGAAATTGAGCATCGGAATTTAGAGCAACGTTGTGCAATAAAGTTTTGTGTTAAACTTGGTGAATCCGCGAGTGTGACTTTTGAAAAGTTGAAACAGGTCTATGGGGAACAGTGCTTATCAAGAGCACAAGTTTTCCGCTGGCACAAATCATTTTTGGACGGCCGAGAACACGTTGAAGATGAACCTCGCTCAGGGAGACCTTCAACTTCAAAAACTGACGAAAACGTTGAACGTGTGAGGGCTCTTGTGAGATCAGATCGTCGTTTAACAATAAGGATGATGAGTGAACAGTTAAATTTAAACAGTTTCACCGTGCATCAAATTTTGACAGACATCATGACAATGCTCCGTGTCACACAGCAATTTCCATCAGTGAATTTTTGACCTCAAAACGCATTACTGTTGTTCCTCATCCCCCCTATTCACCTGATTTGAATCCTTGTGACTTTTTCCTTTTCCCGAAATTGAAACATGTCCTAAAAGGACGTCATTTTGGAACTCTGGAGAACATTCAAAAGACTGTGACCGACCAGTTAAAAGCCATACCAGTTGAAGACTTCCAGCTGCTACCAAGAGTGGGAACAACGACTCCGCCGGTGTATAGCTGCCCAAGGGAACTACTTTAAAGGGGATAACATTGTTGTTTGAAAAAAATAAAAACTTTGGTTAGTATGAAATCAGTCTCATTACTTTTCTCACATACCTCGTATGTATTTACAGTTACAAGATTTCGGTTTGTTTCGTTAAACATTGCCAATTTAACTGTCGTCCCCCAGTACGTGAAGATGCTGCGTAGGAAAGAAACAGTGTTGTTGGAAAAAATTTTGCAATGCCTTTTAAGACATTCTTTAGAACTACAATGATAATCCAGGTTGTGGAAGGACAACCTGCACACTTACACGCATAAATTCCAAACTTGTACCCAAATATGAATGACAATACATCTATAGCACTACGTGTCAAAGCTAAACAGACTTTATAATGACCCTGGCTATTTTGTAACAGAAAAAAATCCTTTATAAATGTAAAAAGCATAATTATCAGTTTGAAGGATAGAAGATGCCTTTAGTAGTTTTGATAAATCCTTATGGGGTGGTGCATTTGATTCCGCATAAAGAGAAATAGCTTATGTTTGTGAATTTATTTAAATTCCTACTTCCCACAATGTTTTCAAAGAAACCTTATCAGTTGGGTAAGTGTTAAACTTTCATTTTAACAAAAAAGAAAATAATAAATGACACGTAGAGGTTTAAAAAGATTAATAAAGCTTATTAAGGTAAGTCATTAGATTTTATGTTTACAAATAACAAATAATTTTAATCAAGATTTGCATTTTCGAAACATCTAATATTTCAATTTTAACACTAAATTAGATGTTCCAACAATTTATCGTTGACTGCAAAACAACAATCTAAGGGATTATAAAGCTTTTCTTCCATTTTGGATAAAACTATGGTTGTTACAACATTTTATTTAACTAGATTGCTTTAAATCTTTGCATAATGTGCTAATCTTTGTTTATTAAGATGAAAGTCTGTTACCTACCCAACTAGCACATTAACGAAAGCTTCCTTTAAAAAATTGTGAGAAACGGGAATCTAAATAAGTTCACAAACACGTACTATTTTCCTATGGTGCAGAATCAAACCCACCACCCTGCATAGTTAATTTGATGCCGTCGTTCACTTTCCACTCTTGGTAAATTGACGTATGTTGACTACATAAATGAGACGTAATTTAGCTATTTCAAATAATTTGTATTAATTTAATCAGCTGAGAATTTAATATTCTTTTAAGGTATTGTAATTTATAGTTTACATGCTCTTTTACCATGCTTATGAATTGAATTATTCTGTTATTATGAAGTTTAAAGTTTACCTAGTTATGGGTCATTCTATTTGCCTAGCTTTTTTCTTTAGCTACTACATAGACACGCGAGCAGATGTCACTGATAGTTTTACCATATTGTACTACAAACTGCACTTACGCCATTTTTAAAAAAAATGCAACTTAGTGGTTTTAGTTCTAACCCCTTCAATTCTAGTTTTCCTCTTCTAAATTAAACTTTGTTTATAATTTAGAATAAGTGATTGTATCTACTAACGACTATGTTTTGTAGAAAATTAAATTATTTTTTAATATCCTTTCATTTATTTTGTATTTTTGGTATCTTTTTAACACGCCACTGCTTTCACCGGTTAACTTGATATTGGGAAACTTTTAAATAAGAAATTCAAATTAAGATTTTTCGAGACCTTGATGTGTTCCAAGTAAAACGATCAGGAGTATTCCAGTTATTAAGGTCATCAGAATGCTGATTCATATATGTATGTAGATCTTGATTCTACAAAAAAGAATAATTATTAATTCGAGTAAAAACTCAGTATTAGGTAATTAGAATAAATAAATTATTCATAATTTATGTACAAGTATGTTTGAACAACAAATGAACCTTTTGTATTTACATCCGTATTTAATTTGATATTTACTTTCAAGGACCAAATACTATTTTAATCAATTGCAAAAAAAACCCTTTTTAATTGCTGTTTCAGGGTAGTTTCTAAAACGTGCTTGATTTGCCTTAACATATAACCTACTTTTATTGTTCTTATATTTTTGTTTCTGTAAACCTGTAAAACAAGTATATTTTTATCTTCTTTTATTGTTTACCTGGCAACTACTTTTTTGATTAGGACGTCTGTAATATTATTACATTCTAGTAGTATCTAGTTTTATAATTAGCACTATCAGGTTTATAATTATTACTATCAAGTTTAAGAATTTTTCTAGAGCTGATGGTTATTTTATTTGGTTACATTTAATAAATTACTTTTATTGAAATATCATCTCCGTTTAAGTTCTCTCAGTTGTTTTCAACCTATCCTCAACGGAGTTGAAAAATATGACGAACACGGTAAGAATTGAGATGTGCATTCATTTTGGAATTAAAGCTGTCAACTCAAGTTTGAAATGACATTTCAATCTAACTGCTAAGGTTTTTGTTTCTTTTCATGATTTTTACTTAATCGCGTACTAAAAACACATAAAGCTTCAAACTTCGAAATACCCAAAACGCGACGTAACTTCTTCAAACAAAATTCCTATTGCTAAACTAAAGAATGCATTCGTCTCTGTTGCAGAAAACTGCATATAGCAGTGTTGCAAACAATAACATTCAATATATGTTTATCAGGACCTCAAGGTTCAACACTCTGCATCACATTTTAACCCTTTCTCTGCTGTTGACGATCAATTCGTCTTGCGGTAAATTGCCCTAGACTATATACTAGCATTTCTGGAAAAATGGGATTAGACTGATCTCATTGTTATCTATGCGTAGTTAGAAAGCTCACTCGGGAAGAAGTGTCGAGTTTGATCGGCCCCAACTGGACCGATTCTATGAAACTGAACATATTGTTTATTTAAAAACCGCAAATTGTTTCTTAATGAAATTTAGAATACTTCTTGCTGATTTAGGGTATATTAACTAGTAAAGGTTGTGGATACCTTCTTAAATAAAAATTTAAATAACCACCCTTCCAGCCTCTAGGTCGGATTACTTCTGACACTCTGCTAAAATAAAGAAGAAAAGTAGTTTGATCTACAAGTTATTTCTTACACTAAGTATTACAAAATGGAAGAGATAAATTGTATGAAAAGGTTATAATTTATAATATAGGACTGTCCCCCTGCGAAGAAAGTTGACCACATGCCCATGGTTATTAAGCAGTAAGTATTTACCAACAACAAAGTCATGACTCAGGACAATTGCTATCACCGTTCTTCTTCTTCAAATGTATTTTCTCAATTTTAGCAATTATAAAACTGAGAAAGATAAATGTATTTATGGTTTTGTACTAAGATAATTAGGGGAGTCGATATTTACAACTATTTGGTTTGACATGGGAAATTCATATACTTATCTCAAATTAAATCGACACACCACACCTATGACTAAAAGTTCCAACACAAAAAAACCATTAGTGATATTACTATTTATTTAGACGTTTCAGACCTAGTTGTGACCCTTTCTCAAAGTATTTAGCATAAACACATTATTTAAAACTTCCGAATAAAATTTTGTTAAAAAATGTAAGAGATGTAAAAGGTCATATTGGACATTAATTCAAAAAGTCTCCTGTGTAGCAATAGCTCTCTGTAACTCAGCACCAACTACAATATTAAAATTATTATGAGATAAGTCTTCAGTTGGTTTCTTGTTTGGGTGCTCTGTAATCTATCAACTTAAATTTTGATAACAAGAAATTCAGTCTTTGCTATTTTGCTTTTTTTGCATAAGGTTCTAAGATCGAGACGCAATAAGGTACTGGGTACCTAAATTATGTGAAGACATTTGCTTTTCTAATTATGTCTGACTTCCTGTTTCGGAGGTATGAAATTTCAAAAAGAAGAAGTCAATGAAAGTCAACCAACCAGTGATTCATCCTGACTCAAATAGGCCCTAACTGAAAATACTCATTTTGATTCTAATTCTAAATAGCTATTGAAATTGAAATTCTATAAAACTACCCCCCAACACATTCGTCAAGAGAAAAATTCTCCCCCATTCCATGTCCTCTACAACCCGCTTTTGGGCATTCATTGACTGGACTAAATTGTTTGTTTCTTGGCGTCTGCTCTGGAAACGCTGGCTGCTAGATCGTCTGCCGTTGCGTAACTAATATTCCTACATACAACAGAACCTATCTGATTTTGAAATAAATCGTGTGGTATTTGTATCTTTTTTCTAAATTGAAGCGCCGCCCCCGCAATAACGCTGCCAGTCTGACCGGCAGACAAGCGATTTTATGCTAACCGTGTACACAATTTTCGAATGAAAATAGCGATTCTTTGGAATAATGTCGCGTAGTATAATTTACGCTAGGTCTTGGTCTATAACATTAGCTTCCGCTACCACACCATTGACTGTATGCACACGACCATTGCAATGAAATTTTCTATACAAGATACATTCATCAAAAAAACGTAAACAATTTTCTTTTATTTTAGTAAATTTGAATCTAAGACCACATATTTACCATCAAACAAATAATAGAAAGAGCAGATAGATAAAGTAGAAAAATTTACATGGCCTTTATAGATCTAGAAAAGGCATTTAATATGATAAAGAGAAACATAGTCAAGGAAAGACTAGTAAGAAGGAATGTAAGTAATAAACTAAAAATGGCAATAATGAGTATGTATAGAAATACCAAAAATTACGTAGGAACAGACAACGGACAATCGGAAGAATTTTCAGTAAAGGAAGGCCTACGACAAGGCGGAGTCCTAAGTCCAGTCTTGTTCAACGTTGTCATGGATGATATTATAAAAGAAACCAAAATAAGTACAAGCAAGTTATATATATAGGACACAGAAACTTAGTACCAGAATGGATAGAAGTCTGTGCATTTGCCGATGATATTGTAATATTTGCCAATACGGAAAAGAATTTAAGGAAAAATTTACAGATATGGAATGAGTCATTCCAAAAGAGGAATTTGAAGATAAATGGAAATAAAACAAAAATTATGGTGACAGGAACAGATCACATGGGAGTCAACATAGAGTTAAATGGCCTAAACCTAGAGCAGATCAATACATTTAAATACCTAGGAGTACAAATAAATAATAGAGGAAGTCAAGAAGCAGAAATTACAGCTAGAATTGAAAAGGCAGCAAGGATGTATCATTCAGTTAGAAGCATATGTGTAAGGAAGAAAAAATTATCTAGGAAGATAAAAATGAGTGTCTACAAAACAGTTTTTGTGCCAATTCTGACATTCGGGTGTGAAAGCTGGAACCTTACAAGCAAGAAGGCAAGTAAAGTACAGACCATGGAAATGAAATACCTACGAGCAATATTAGGAATAACGAGATTAGACAGAGTGAGAAATGTTATTGTGAGAGAAGAATTAAAAGCAGAAGCAGTTCTCGAAAGAATGGGAAAAGCACAGCTGAGATGGTTCCGACATATGGTTCGAATGAACAACAACAGAATAGTCAAGAAAGTATGGGAAGCTGGAGTACCAGAAAAGAAGAAACGAGGAAGACCAGCGAAAACGTGGGAAGACAACATTGAGAAAATTTTAAGAAAAAAGGGTGTAATGAAAGAGGAGGCTAAGGTACTTGCACGTGACAAGAAGAAGTGGAGAAAGTTCATACACGGAAAATAAACATAGTGGAAGTGTAAGTGTTTAAGTGAAAAACTGTTATGAACAAAGACGAGAGACTCACGACAATAACAGTGACAGCGACTAGTAACATTACCTTACACCTACGGGTATAAAAGGTTAAGATTATATATATAAATTTGAAAGGCAGTATTGATTTTTAAGAAAAACCATTACATACCTAAACAAATTTTCTTTATTTCATGCAAACTTGAATAACACTCGACTTTTGACTTTTTGACCAAATCTTTTTGTCTTTCGGTCATTTTATTTTCGATCAAATTAATTTGATTGTTTAATTTCTATCAAATGAATTTATTCTGTTTAATGTGAACAGAATTTAGAGCAAGTGCTTCACATTGTATTTACTGTTAGGGTAAAGTCATCGTTACTTAATTATTCTTGATTATTTACTTTCCAACAGAGTAGCAGACGAATAGTCGATTAAAAATCTTAACATCAAAGATTTTGATTTTGTGTTTTGCCACCATAAAATAAAGGATGAATCTTTTCTTTTTGTTTTCTCTCTTGAACGGTAAGAGGGGGGCATGAAAGAGACTGATATACGTTAAACTGCATTAACAAAATATGCATAGTTTCGAAGATATAAAGCTTTAAATAATTGTATCCACCGTTGGATATCTGAAAGTTTTTGCTAACATATCTAGCCACTTTGATTTTGACGATTTCTGGCTCCAAACTAGCTAACTTTGTAGTTCCCTTTGACCTTTGGACACAACTTGTCTGAGTGATGTTTTACCATTTTAAATGCTTTAGCTCAGCACCTCACAATCCACTGCTTGGCTGACAATGCACGAAGAGCTACTGTACCCGTACCATGTGTAGTGTGTACAAGCTCTAGCACCAAGGGATTATGAACACCGCATTCAATTTTGGAAATGGCTTTTGGAACAAAAATCTGAAGAATGCCAACTTTCCGACAAATGTATTGGCTTGTGATGAATCTACTTTCACAAGAAACAGAATTATAAACTTCCACAATATGCACTACTGAAGTGTAGAAAACCCTCACATCATACACAGGTCCGGTTATTATCAGCAGAGATTTCCAAGCATTTCATTGACTGGGAGAATGTATTTAAATTTTTTGCAAAACAACCTTCCAGAGCTGCTAAAAGATGTTTGATTGGATGTCCGTAGACATCTGTGGTTTCTACATGACGGAGCAACCCCACATTGTAATAGAATGGTACAGCACCATCTAAATACCGTTTTTCCTTTACAATTGCTCTGTCATGAATGCCCGGTTGCATGGCCTCCAAAATTGCCACATTTAATTTCAGCAGGTGTTTATTTATGGAAGCATATGGACGCATTGGTTTATCAAGAACAGATTGCTACTCGAGAACAACTGTTGCAGAGAATACACAACGCTACAGAAAGAATTCGTCGTGCTAGACTGTGTGTTCAAGCTGGGGGTCGTAATTTTGAAAAATTATTATAATTATAATACTTTTTTGCTATTGCTTCAACTTTATTAATCATAATTTAAGTTTGTTACAGTCTTCTAATAATTAATGTATTGATTGTTCCAGTTGTGGTAGATGTTTCAAGCCAAGGCTAGGCTACATAGTTTTTAAATTAAATTATTGTAATACAAAATGGGGCTATGTACAAAAGTTCTCAAACACGGTACCCAGTTATTCCAACTGTGAAAATATACGACTTTTGTTAATGCAATTTAACGTAGATCGGTTCCTTTTATGCCCCTCTACTATCTTTTTAAAGGCAAAAAAGAAGTTAAAAATCACCCTATACTTCATTTAAAGAGACTGTCTAAAAACAAGTACTCTTGAGACCCAATCAATTATTCAAAAACTACATATATACTTAAAATAAATTTAAATTAATTTTTACTAACTTTGAGGTTACGTTGTAGAATGTGCAATTTTCAATTAAAGCTTAATGGTTTTAATGAATTTATATCGTAAGTTTAGTTTAAATGTGCTCTTACAAGAACGTGTCCTTTTATGGAATGTAGCTTAGGACAAACTCGAATATTGTTTCGTTCAAGTCATTTTAATAACTTGGAAGCAAACTATGTTTACATGACATTTTATTAAAATGCTTTAAAAATGTTTTAATGTTCCTCAAAACACGTTTCTTGGTTTTTAGTAACTCAATCAGAAATGGGATTTTTCCCTTAAATTTCTTAGTCTATAAAAACGTCTGTTCTAAGCCAATGTTATATTCAAAAAGTCGTTTTTATATTTTTAAGATTAATTTTAAAGTAATTTATTACTAAAGACTAACAACTGTTTGTAATTAAAAATTCCTTGAAATCAAATACATAATTAAAGAATTAAAATATTCTACGTAATTTTAATTAAAGTTAAGCCCCTTGCACACTAACAAATACAGGTAGCCAAGCTGAGATAAACCATATATAAACTTAATTGAAAACTTACGTAACCAAATTTTTCTAAAAAAAGAAGTTGTACTCCTAGGGATATTGTAAAACTTTTAAATCTTTTTCTATTTCATATAGACGTACTAACGAGTGCTATTTACTAAGTACCTACTATCGGAAATTTTATTAGTTTGTTAACGTAGCAAGAGATTTATAGTTTTTGTACACCAACAGTTGAGATTTATTAAAGTCCGTTTAACGTTTAAAATGAATATGGTATAGAAGTATATTTGGAAGATCTCATATCTAGTAAAAAAAGAAGATTCCTTGTTAAAAGTACTTACTGTTGCTTTCGTCTTTACAAAAGTAGAAATAGGTAAGGCCATTTTTACTGCTCAAGCACTTGAGGTTTTAAACTCAGAAAAAGAAAATAAATAAAAGCGATCTGGAATTTTGCACAGTTACTCTTTTTGATGTTTTTAACAGTTACATATCTAAAGTTCTCATCTCGCTGGTTCTGACTGAAGAGCTGGAAACTACTGGCAGTTCGGTTTGAATAAAACCGGAATGAAAACAGGCCCGCATCTAGCCGCCCAAACGCCCGCGTGCAAAACCGACTATGCCGCCTCCACCCCCATCTTCTGTTCCTAACTGGGCTTGTACAAAGAATTTTTAGTTTTGTGTGGGTGTGTAAAAAAGTATAGAAATACTTTACAAAGTCAAACAATTTATAATCATTACATGTTTATGGTAAAAAATTTTCAAAAATTAAGGACAATGTCAAACGCCCTGCTCTCACTCATCTATTGTACCTACTTTTGCTAAGATGGTTCGAACCTGCAGATGTTTCACATCTTAATTCCGATGAATGCCAATAGATGGCGCTGTCATGAAATAATTAAAGAATAATAATTGCGAGACAATACATGCAATAAATGTACACGAAGAAAAAAGTATTTTCATAACAAGTAAAAGTTTTTCATAATGCTGTAATGATTAATGGGGATGAGTATGAACATGACGAAATCGCTGTATTTACCGCCCCTTTGAACGTGTCGCCCGCATGCGGTGCATGCCCTGCACGCTCCCTTACGGCGAGTCTAAATAAAGGCGCTGGCATTTAGAGTAGTTTTCTTTCAGTCCGGCCTCGAGTGCGTAGCGAGGCAGTCGATCCGGTCTCCGTCTGCGGGTGATGCACCGAAGTTGAAAAGTAGGCAGCTAACTCCAACGGCTACTCGACACCCGAACGGGACGGCGGGTAGAGTAGCCAACTCCATCTACCGGTGTCCTGCACCGTAGGTTCGGGGTGATAGGCCCGGTAGAGCTCCAATTTCCTCAGCCTCGACCGCCAAGCCTGCTCTGGGGGGAACAGGCCCCAGCACATCCACCGCCACTGTTGCCGTTCAAGCCCGAGGCTCCTCGGATGCAACCACTCATCAGCTGCCGAAATTCTACTTCCGTCCGTCACCCGTGGATAACCCCCTTCCATTCCCGCTATCCATTTCCGCCATCCTTTCCCGCCAAATCCTCTCGCAGCGCGAACTGCGGGGGGTTGTGGTTCTGAAAAAAACCGTTGCCCCACCCACCATCTTACCTTACCAATCCTAACTCATTATATCCAATCTCATCCCGCAATCATTTAATTATTCCCAATTTAAAATTTCTTCAATTATCCTAATAACCCACTTCCATAATTAATTATCCAATACCTTACTGCTAGCTCGCGTGTGTTCCGCTCGTGCACCATCTCCAATACGTCTCCAATTCGTCGTCCAAGAACTTCACCTGAAAACCAGCTCCACCAAATCAAGAACCGCCGCGACGCCATCATCAACATCACCTCCCAAGCCTACTTTACTGCCTTGCCCAACGATAAACAACGAAGATTCCACTTCCACCAATAACGGAAGCTGCGCTCTGGACGACCAATTCCAACGGGCTTAAGAGAGGTCGAACGACCTCTAAAGCCGGTGCCATGCGCACCATTTATCAATGATTTCAGTCAGTCAGTCAGTCAGTAGTTTTCAACTATGTACCAAAGCATTCAATGGTACAGAAAACGTCTAAACTCTACGAAATTCAAAAGACATTTCCATTGGTTTCAGTTTGCATAATTCTATATTTTAAAACAAAATTTTCTGAAGGTAACCTATTAAAATAATATAAGAATAAAACCAATTAAAATATATAGTTATTGTCATTTAGGGTATTTGGGAATGTGTCAGGCTGCTCTTCAAAAACACTGGAAAAAAACAAGTATTAGTTATGCTTATGACAAACTAATATCATGGATTATTTTATGGAAACATTTTAGTTGCTACTATTGTTGAATTTCAAGATGTTGAAGGCTAGTCTCTTGCCCTTTCCAAACACCACTGACTCTGTGTCACAGCCAGTCATTGCATGGAAAAACAGAATACCGTGCCTCATGTCTCCTATGTCATCCTACATATCAAAAATTGAAAAGTTCTTCCTACAAAGATGCTTTCATGAAGGATGCAAGACATAAATCGTAAACTGCTCTTTAGGCCAAGTCACAAGCATGACAAGAACGTCTGTGCTGTTAACTTATTTCCTCTTACCCTCTGAGGCAAGAAGTTGCATACTGCGAAGCAGCTAGCTTAATCGGTTGGGCCGTAAATCCTATACGCAATAAAGGAACCTGAAAATAAAAAATAAGAATTTGTTTTTAAAAAGGCGCGAGTCCTAAATGCTTTTTTTAACGCCCAGCGTGACCACTGAAGGATGGTGTTGCCTCCGATAAGTGACCAGAAAAGTAGCTTTAAAACAAACGATCAAAAGTAAAAAGTAATTAGGACTAAACGTAAAAGTATTAAAGTCTAAATGAATATAACTGCTAGTAATAGATAGAACAAGCACAATACAAATACGAAAAACTGTAAAAAAACTGTAATTGAAAATATACAACAAATAAAATATAAACAGACACATGAAAACAATATAATAAGAACAATAACTATTTTTGTATTTTTGACTTTGTTATAATATCGACAAAGAAAGTAATAATAATAATAATAATAATAATAATAAAAAGAAATATGTCTGTTGCCTCGATAGACTACAAGAAAGCGTATGACTCAATACCCCATTCATGGCTGATTAACATCTTAAGAATCTATAAAGTAGATATTAAAGTTGTTAGATTACTTACATGCATGATGACAAGATGGCGTACATCTGCTATGGTAAACATAGGGAAAGACACATTCACCACAAAAGAGATTTTAATAAGGCGGGGCCTGTTTCAGGGTGATAGCTTGAGTCCGCTGTGATTTTGTTTGTGCCACAATCTCTTGAGTTACATGTTGAACAGTACCAATTACGGCTTTAACGTTGATAAATGTCTAGATCGTAAAATAACACATTTATTCTATCTAGATGACCTGAGAATTTATGCTAATAGCTCCAACCAACTGCCAAGTCAAATTGAATTAGTTAATAGCAAATCAGTAAAGATGCAGTTTGGATTAAGTAAATATGCAGTGTTACATGTTAAACGCGGGAAAATTCAATCGATGAATGGAGTCAACTTACTAGATGGATTGGAAATTAAAGAATTAGGTTTAAAGGAGGTGTACAAATACTTGGGAATTCAACAAACGCTTGACATTAAAGACACTGATATGAGAAAGAGTGTAAGCACCACATTTATGAGGCGAGTAGTTGACGTCCTTTAAACAAAATTAAACGCTAAGCCAAAGATAACATCAATTAATACTTGGGCGATGCCAGTAATTATGCACACCTTTGGAATACTTAAGTGGTCAACAACAGACTTACAGAATTTAGATAGGCAAGTGAAAACAATGCTTACAAAATATGTGTCATTATTCTAATGCATCTAGTAACAGACTCTATGTACCTAGAAAATATGGAGGAAGTTTACAAGTGATACATAATAATGAAATAAGTAACTTATGTAAATATCTACTCACAAAGAATTCACCATTAGTTGAATTGTACAGAAGAATTGACAGGTACGGTCCTATAAAAGTACAAGAAGTAAATACAGAAGCAGAAGAGATTTCCATAAAACGTTTTGCTGCTATTTGGAAAGAAAAGGCCCATCACGGTAGATTTCCAGCTATGCTAGAGGGAGAAGATGTTGATTTTAAAGCATCTACTACTTACCTAAAAGTGGGGGAGCTGCACACTGAAACAGAAGCTGTACTAACAGGATCAGGTGATTCCCACCAGAAGTTACCTAAAACATATAATTAAAGAAAATATAGAAAATGAGAAGTGTCGTATGTGTAACAGAGTAAATGAATCAATTCAACACATAATATCCGGGTGTACTTACCTTGCCCCAAGAGAGTATCTCCAACGCCATAACAATATGGCAAAAATTATTCACCAGGCAATCTGCAATAGTAAAGGGTTATTAGATCACGTTCAGCCATATTAAAAATACGTACCCAGTTCAACTCGGGAAAATGATAACTATAAGATCTTGTGGGACACACCTATAAACACCGAGAGGGCAGTTGCACATAACAAACCTGATATTATAGTATTTCATAAAACTTTCCCATTTGTTATATCAGCTGGTGGACTGGTACATAGAAAATTCGTAGAGAAGTTACAACACTTAAGCATTTCAGCAAGCTTATTAAAAACAGCACAGAAAGCTGTTGTTTTGGGAACTACGAGAATTGTAAGAAAGGTCGTCAATCAATAAGAATATACTTGTCTTAGTTAGATAACTCGGCGAGTATAAATGAATATTCACCAACACAAGCTGTGAAGAAAGGAATAATAATAATAATAATAATAATAATAATAAATTTGTAAATTTTATTTTAAAATATAGTGAAGGTGCTAATAATTTATTAAAGGCGCAAAAAAATAAAATCTTAATATTAGCTGTATGTACAGTAACACCGTCGCAAGTGTAACATAATCTTTACATGCGCTACCCAGATATAGTATGTAAGGAATGTAGGCCTACATTGGTCTCCCAAAATGCTAGGTATAATAACATCAACGTAAATAATAAACAAAAAATTTGGAAAAAAAACGAAATGCTTTACAATTCAAATAAATTATATTTGTACAACTGAGCAATAAATTGACAAATGAATTACGTCTGGCGATTCTCAATAAAATGTTTGATGATTTGGTCAGTAAAATTAATTACATAATATTTATTTTATAGTGAACCCGTAACTATAAGCAGTATATTGTTGAGTGCTAGACGAGTTTAACCGCTGCTCAGCTATTTAAAGTCAAATTCAGCTGTTGAAAGCAACATAAAAACATTCACCAACTTTTCAAAGCAGTCTCAGCTGTGTAAATTACATAGACATGATCACTTAGCTTTTCCTTATTTCTTCTTGAGTGTCACCCAAAACGACATCTTGTTTCTAGTCCAAGACAATCGGCGAATTGATAATAATTTGCTTTAATTGGTTAGGAGACGAAAAAGAGGTTGCCAATAACTGGATAAACATCAACAATGCTCCACATAAAAACAAGATGAAATTTCAGAACCACATGCTCACTTTCACACCAAATGACGATTATCTTCCAAATTCCAACTTACTTAAAATTAGCAATCAGGAATGGAGTAGAGCGTCGCCCAAACGGAAATTTTGTTTCTAGTCCAAAAGGATCGTTAAATTGATAAATAATGTGTTTCAGCTAACAAGGAAACGATAAAAAGGTTTCCAATAGCTATATGAACATCCGCAATGGTCCACATATAAAGAAGATGAAATTTTGAAACAACATGCTTGCTTTCACACCATATGACAATTTATCTTCCTAATCCCAATTTATTCAAAACCAGCAGACAGAAATGGATGGAACGAATATTATTTACTAATGAAACGACATAAAACAGAAAACAAAACAGACTTAGAAAGAGAATTGTAATAAACAAAATCTAAACGAACCCTTTAATCTACACACCTGGGTATTAGAGGGCGGCCCATTTGTCACACACAAGCGGTAATTAACACAAAAAAGATATTCTACCACAGTTTGATAGAGAACTAAAAAATTTGAAAGATATAAAGCAAGTCTATCTTAGAAGTTTGAAGAGGTGATAGATAGGCAGCGCAGGTAGCAACCTTCCGTTTAGGTAAATCAAGGAAGTTTTTATAAATGGATTAAAATTTAAAAACTGCGTATATAAGATTTCTAAAAAATTTTTAAAACTTTTCCTTTATTCTAAATAACCAAAAGAAATAAACGTTACAAGCCACTGCAGAGACTGTGATATTTTCCAACTGCGGAGTCCGATCGAAAATAACTGTGTCGGCATTATAAACCGATAAATTCTGATTAACGTTTAGCTCTGTTGATAACGTTGTACAGATAAGGAAAATGTAATCACTTATCAAAATAGTAAATATTAACACGAAAGTGAAGACTTTGAAGAGCTTATACGTAACTCTTCCTTGGGCAAGAGTACCTTCAGCATTTGTTGCATCATAAATTCCTAATAAGGACAGAAAACTTATTATTTGTAGGAAACAAATTGTTTGAGTGTATATTAGCTATGTCTTCTTTTTCGTAGGGTTTGGCTTCTTTCTCTACATCTGTGTGCTATGGTATATAGTTCAAAACCACAAATGATACTTCATTCATTCCTTTATGTAAATCATAGATGTTCAAGCGTTCATGTATCATAAAGCAAATTCCAGTTTTCTTCTATATTTTTCCAGCGTAACGCTCCAAGTGCTCAAGAGCCTGATATTTCAGAAAATTGGCACTGGCAAGATGGTAACAGATCAAAACAGAGTGTCAGCTTTTTTTTATTTTTCTGAGGTTTGTCCTATAATTTCTCTATGTGCCTGGGCTAAACTAGGGATAAATAAATGCAGTGTGTGGTAGTCGATAGAAGTGATAGTGTATATGAAGGCGGTAATGAAGATGGAGATGATAGACGTCACGGCAAAACAACTCACGATATTGATGACTTTGTTTATCTATGCTAATTGGTGCATTTATGGCCGCGTTCACAATAACGATCATTTAATCTTGATACTAGGATAGTTTTCTTTCTAGCTAGAGAACAAAGCAGCTAAGAAACGACAGAAAAAGGAAGAAATAAATTTCATCCCATTAGGTTTCTGATTTTTTATCTTCCGATGTAAGAAAATTGTGAAGAGGGAGCTAACTGAACTAGCAGGATGGTCAAGAGAAAGTTGTTTTGTATTTCGAAGGCAACTGCGTTTAAATTACACACTCTACGTTGCTCGATTGTTTTTGTCACGTGCATTTGTTGAAGGTATCCCAATTCAATCTCAAACTTCTATCAAGACTATCAAATAATAGAAAAGAAAGCCTCTTTATAAAGGGTTTTCCAATAAGAGGTGTTATTTTGATATTCAAAGAAAAGTGCCATTTTTTAATATAAATGATCGGATGTTTATTTCATTATAAAGAGGAAGGTATGCCGTTAATAGTGGAAAATAACATCAGGCAAATGACCACCACGACCACGCTTACAGGACAATATCCTTTTCATGAAATTTTCCATAACCAAATCGCAAAGTGGCTGCCCTATGTCCTCGATAGCCTCACGAATTCCATCTTTGAGGTCTTGAATCGACGCCGGGCTGTTGGCGTAGACCTTCTCTTTCACGTGGCCCCAAAGAAAGAAGTCGCAAGGTGTTAAATTACAAGATCTCGGTGGCCAATTGTGATCACCTCTTCGAGAGATAACACGGTCCGGAAACTTTTTCCGTAAAAGATCAATGGTTTCGTTGCTTGTGTGGCACGTAGCGCCGTCTTGTTGAAAGTAAACGTTGTCCAGATCAATACCATCCAATTCCGGCCATAAAAAATCGTTAATCATCTCTCGATAGCGCAATCCAGTCACCGTAACTGTTGCTCCAGCCTCATTTTCGAAAAAAGTAAGGTCCAATGACTCCGCCGGACCATAAACCGCACCAAACAGTCACACGTTGAGGATAGAGAGACTTTTCAACAATAACTCTTGGATTTTCTGAGCCCCAGATCCGACAATTTTGCTTGTTGACGAAGCCCCCGAGGTGGAAATGGGCCTCATCACTCAAGATGATTTTTCGATGGAATTCTGGATCATTTTCATGCATTTCAACGACCCAATCAGCAAAGACACGACGTTGTTGATGATCGGCCGGCTTGAGTTCTTGTGTTAACTGGACTTTATAAGCCTTAAGACCCAAATGTTGATGCAAAATACGGTGTAATGACGTTTGTGGAATGGCTAATTCCAAAGAACGACGAGGAATGGACAAACCTGGGTTTTCTTTAACACTTTCGGCTACAACAGCAATATTCTCGGCTGTTCTTGAGCGACGTGCACGGGTTTTATTCTTCACATCACTAACTTGTCCCAAGAGCTCGAATTTTTTCACCAATTTCTGTATTGCGGTCCGACAAGGTGCTTCACGGTGACCCAAAAATGTTCGAGTTTTACGAACCGTCTCTGCCAAATTTTCACCATTTTTATAGTGAATTTTAATAATTTCAATGCGTTGTTGAAGCGTGTATCGTTCCATATTTATTAATGGCGTAGTTTCTACTTGTCAAATGTCAAAAAAATGATAGCTTCAAAAGTGACATCTACCGAAATAGCGGACTATTCAAAATAACACCTCTTATTGGAAAACCCTTTAATTATAAAATTTTTTTAATTTATTCAGTGTTATCAAATCGCCAATGTCCGTTTGATCAGTCAAGACGTACCAGATTTGACTAGAGGGGATGAATCAACTATCCGTAATAGTTGTTGTATTATTGAGAAAATTGTTTTAAAGTAATTATTTTTGGCTACACGGGTTGTTTTACAAAATAAGCTACATAACACTTTTCAAATAGAACATCTGTATATATTTTTTATTAATCAATTATTATTTCTTGTAGGATACCATATTTAGCAAATCGTCCCAAGATAATTAATAAACATTTTGCTTTAAAATATTACAAAGATAAACTTCGATCTAGGTAAGATAAATCCTAATTTGTACAATAAGCTTTTTTGTCAACTTAAGCTCCGTTAAAGCGTAGTCGCTGTAAATTTCACTTCAATTGTAAAACGTTGCAGTAATGAAGAGCAATCCATTAAAATGATTGCGTGTTCAACATAAAATGCTCATACGCAGAACTTTGAACTCGAATCTAGTCTAACGTCTATGAGTCTACAAATTACAAAACCGCTAGCTTTCCTGCACAGGACAATAATGTGAAGCTCGACTGATTTTTATCAAAAGCAAAATACTACATTTTTGTATTTACAAAATCATTCTGCAAATCGTGTCAAAAGGTTTTACTGTAATTGCCTAATACTTCACAATTAAAATTTCTAATTTCGCTAGATAAAACTCTAAAGAGGGTGAAGGATATTACCTCTCTTCCACCATTGCTAGGCATCTTAACAGAATCGATTTAGTGAGACATTTTTCTTTATTATACAAGATCGTGGAAAACGCACCGGTAAATGTAAAAGTGAAATGGAATGGAAACTCTTTAAATTATCAAGGACTTGGTTACAAATCAAGATTTTCGCAATTTTGTTAAAATGACTCCATTTAAGTAAAGAAACATAAAAATTGATTTTAAAAATAATAACGAAATAAGAAACGGGTGTTTTGAGAGTTAATAATCATCACAGACGATCTTTTCTGTCAAAATTATTATTATTATTATTAGATAGGAGAGATCTTGGAGTGTATTCTCAGAGCATCAAATAAATTCTGTCAAGATAGTCCCTAGAAAACCGCTTAAGGATACGTTAACTGTGCGTAGAGGGTAAATACAAATATATAAAACAGCTTATCCGTCATATAAATCTTTTCTTACTCTCTTCTTTTTACATCTTTTGAAGTTGAACTTACAATAGAATATATCAGTAACGCAACTATAATATTTCCCCAGAAAAAGGCTTAAATAAATCCTTCCTTAAAAATATCAGTAAGATCTATGTAGTTCTTCTTACTTTGATTTATATCTTTACATGCATTATTTGGTTTACAGATACTAAGAAAATAAACGACATTCCTTAAAGTAAGTGAAAAAATCCTTTCTTGGAAAATATTACAGGAAGAGATTTATTCGTAAAAGTTTCTCTGGTTACATTAATACAGACTGTAGTGCGATTCAGTCTCTTTGAAATCCGATTATAAACTGGATCAAATTTCATGATCTATTGCAGATGTTCAATCTGTCTTTGCGTGAACAAACATTTGCTGTGCACTAAATGAGAAAAGTTCACACTTTGCACTGCTTTAAACTTTTCAGACGGATTTAACAAATCGATTTACTGCAACTTTTAGGGGACGTAACATAAAACTTTAAGTAGTATTCATAAAGTGAATTGGGTAAACAACTATAATTTAGTTAGAAGTTTCTTACATCGAGTACAGTTTTCCTGCAATTTTTTGCTCTTTAAATATTTAACTAACGACAGTACTTGGAGAAACTAAAAGCCAATTATTGGGAATAAGTTACAGAGGTACACTTAATGGTTACGTAGCCGTTACAAGCAGATAAATAATCAATTTATCTAAATGTACATTAAAAAAGGGAACGAGTAAATTCGTTTACATTTTCGACGTAATTTAAAAATTTCGTTTCTGAACTCGTATGTTCTGTTGGTCTGTTGCCATATTTCCGTAGCTTTACAGGATAGGTTGTATTTGAAATCAACTTAGAATTTTCTCCTGATTATAGATACATAATCGGTATTTCGATATCTCGAATAGTTTTCGAGATAATCGGTATTTTTTTAATTTTAAATTTCGTCATGATCATGCTTGGAAAGTTTCACAAATAGTGTTTGATTTGTATTCTTGCATTGTAACTACAGAAATAAATCAAACTGAGTAATTGTTACGTATTTTTGCGAAGTCTGTCTGCCTGTCTGTCTGTCCGCATGTATGTCTGTCGGCATTTTTGTCAAATTTTGAAATTTTGACTACAGATTTGCATTCTACATCAAAAAATGAAGACACGTGGTATCTTCGTTTTTTGATTACTCTTCGGGAACATGGTCAAAATGGCCGCCGAAAATTAAAAAATTTTCAATTTTTTTTTACTTTAGAGTCGTATTCTACATCAAAAAATAAGACAAACGTGTTCTTTTAGTTTTCTGATATCACCTCGGGAACATGATCAAAATAGCCGCCTAAATTTGAAAAAAAGTAACGAAACAGGGTGTCTTCCTCAAAAAATTTAAAAACGATAAAATGGCCACGTCCTAATAAATGTACCAACTGGGTTTCAACTATCGACAACGGAGTCAAAGAGTCGAAGGTTTGCACATATCACATAGCTTGTACTGCAACTGTTCATGGGTCAAACGGTCAATGTCGAAAAGCTATGATGTAAAAGGTTAAAAATCAAAATAGGATAAACAAGGGTAGCTAAAACCCTCCTAAGAAAAAGAAAGAAAAAAAAAGAATTTTTTGCCTCCCTGATTACCCGTTGAGCATCAAATTAATAGCACCAACGATTACAGGATCAAATACAGCAATGTAGTAATCCAAAAAAGAAACACCACTAGGCCAATAATAATGCTCGATTAATGTTCGATAATTCCAAACCTTGTTCTATCGTTTCGAATATATTAAATGTTGTTCTGAACCAAAAGTCACAATTTGGGAATAAAAGTTAAAATCGCCACTAGCAGTTTTGCTGTTTACGCTGTAAATTCTACAAGTTATACGAGAGGAATTAAGAATTAATTCAATTAATTATAACCACCAAGTCTTCATGGTATTGGTATATTTCGCTAAATTGAATTAGATAATTTAAATACCAAATCAGCCTAGAATGATTTTACTTTGATCTATTACATTTAATTGTTTTCAGATTTTTTCCTTCTGTCTACATTATTTCCTCAAAATAAATCGTTTTTATTCAGATTGATCTTGTTGATCTTGATCGTCTGTCTTGATCTTCTTAAACTCTAAATGCTGCTGGTGTTCAAATTTTGTTTCTTGGAGGGGGTTTCCTGTGAAAACAGATTTTAATAAAGAAAAAAAAATTAGTAAATTGGATGCATATCTGTCATGCCACATGATGTCAGAATAGCAATGTTCTTTAAGAACTGCGCTGATTTATTTGAATCATCTGCTTTGATTTGGAGTTACTCTGCAGGCCAAGATATCCTTTTATCATTTCTGGGGCAGCTAATTTGTTTGTTGATCTATTGGATTAGTAACTTCTAAGTTGTGGCTGTACGTTCCTGACGCAAGATCTGTGTTCATGTTATTTATAATTAATATTGCCTAGGTTATGAGCGATATCAGAAACACTCCGTTATGTGGAGTATGGACGCGTTTTAGCACCCAGCCTCCTTGTTGCTTAACTAACTGCTTTTGCAAACCCGAGAACCCCTCGGTAGGTATGGTGTTTGCATTCAAGGGATTAGAAATCTTCTTGGAGAGTCTATTACCTCCCCTATACGCTTATATATCTGATTTCCAGCCCAGTAGGTTCAAATAATGTGGTACAGTAATATGATAAAACACCAGAGACTGTCCCAAGATTTTTCAGATTGAGGCCTCGTGTAGAAAATCTTCCCAAAACTGATCTCAAACTTTACCACTTTAAACGGAAACTTTAAGAAGTTCCCTCTGGTATCACAGCCTCCATTTCTACAATTAAACTTACCGTAGTGCTTGTTTGGTTTAAGTTACCCTGAAGCAGAACAATTGCTAACCTTAACAAATTTAATTGAATGGTTAAACCTTTTAGTCAAATACATACAACAAAAGAAAGTCAAAATATTATCAAACTCCAATTCCAAAGGTGATTAATTTAGTTTGGTCCAGAACAAAATTCCATTTATTTTAAAACAGGGGACATCTCCACGGTATAAGCGACGCCGCAGCAGAAATTACATTAGTCATCTTTTTCTTTTGGATCTTAAGTGTTGAAAAGTACTTGACTACAAATACAATGTATACATGTAGAACAGTCAACTGGAGATGCCGCATAGTGGTTGGAAATTGAAAAAGCTGGCCAAAAGTCTAAACTGTTATTTTATGTAGATAAGAATTGATGTAACATTGTTTTTGAGGTCGCTGATTGAGAATCTGCAATTAAAAGTTCAAAACCCAAAATGGCGGATCCAGTATGGCCAACCCAAAGTTCCCAAAGTAGAGGTATTTGTTCAAATGCGGGGGATTATGTGGTCGCTAGGTAAGAATCTATGGTAAAATAATAATTTCAGTTGATATCAAAAAACTGCACTTATTAGAGACTTATACGTTTAACTGCAATACATTCAGGACTTCAATATCTAAGTTTTCTGTATTAGATTTTAGTTAATTACTTAGCAAATAGCAGATATGCGCAGCTACAAATTTTTTAGCTGACTTCTGTAGAGTCTAAAGATGAATTTTAAAAACCTGAAGCGGAAAACAGAGCATAACATCTTTAAAATAATTTATTTTTACGAAAAAGCAATTATTCGGGCATGTAACAAGTAAACCATAATGTGCATCGTTAGAGCTGATTATAAATGCTTGTTCACGTGAAAGTTATATTGTGTTTGGATCATATTACATCGCCAAGAAAACTCCTGTCATTGCTTTAAAAACGGATGCCATTAATAGTGCCTCAAAATTCATCAAAAATTAATAATCAAAAACTGTTCTGTAACTGGTGTATATTGTTAATAATACTTTGTTATTTAATTTGTAATGTTTGCACATCGATTAATGGATCTCAAAAGTACATATTTTTCCATAAAGAACCACGTTTTTTACAAATTTAATTTTTTAGTTTTGGTCAGCTTTTTTCGATTTCCGACCACTGTGCATCGGCATTACAAGATGGAGCATCACACCCTTCAATAATTTATTATGAAAATAAACGTTCATTATGAAAACTTGGTGAAATTTAAAACAAAATAATTTTTCTGCAACTGTCACTATGGTGACAACTTTTCGGACCTAAAAATATTGATGATGTGTCACTTTGCCTGTCTATCAAAAACAAAATAGCAAAGCTGAAGTAACATCATATTTCCATCAAATTTTTCTATTTCAGATTTTTTTATTTTATTAATGTGCAGTTGCAGAAAAGAATTTGTAGGTATCACGTCAGGGAAGTGTCTTTACAGCACTAGCGGGCTTCTAGGACTAGTATCGCTTCCCCGACTTGTTACGTAAGTAACTATTTCCGTCCGTTAACATTATGAAGATCTACAGGAATTTATTTTAAACACTTAGGGGCAGTGTATAGAAGCTGAATTAAAAGTTAATTGAGAATTAAATTTAATTGGGCGTTGTTACTAGAATACAGTCCAATTCTGATCAATTAGATTATCAGAATTGACATTTAATTTTAATCTCGATTAGATATTTAATTCACCTTCTATAAACCGACCCTTAAGTTCTTACTAATCAGCTATTTTTGTCACAACAAGTTAACAGCTTTTTTCTACCAATTGCTTACCTAAGTGAGAAAAGGCATAGGAAATCTTAACCGCGATGGAAGTTATCAAATGTAAGTTGCATTCAACAATTTAGTCTGATCCGGATCAAAATATGGACAAATCTTTTTGTTGTAGTTAAGTTTACAAGAATACATTGTACAACATTATAATTTGTTACTGAAAAATTAAAGAAGGGTTTTAAATGAGAAAGCATTAACAAACTTTATTATTGTTTATTAACTTATACATTTCAAAATCTTTTTGACAAAAGTCTGTAAAATACACCATGACAATACCTCCCCTTACTTACAAGTAAACACCACCACTTAATAGAAATGCTAATTTTCTGTATTCCCTAAACAAAGCAACTAAGGTCAATATGTTATTGACACTAATTGTGCATGCTTGCATTATTGTTTCAATTAAGATCTGCTCTACTTGGTATACAATTTTTTAGTAACTTTGGTGTTGAATTTTATATCAAAATTAGGGTAAACGACACAATTGTTGGCACCTATACAGTTATTGGCATGCTCTACTTAAAAGTAAAATAATAAGATTTAAATATACTAGGGACTTTTTTATTAAATTGCTTAATGTGGCTGCATTCGTTCTGAAGAAATTGGTGAATTTTTATTTTATTAGGGTGTTTCTAGAAAAATAAAATCGGTGCTGTTAAATTGTGTGTTCATCAACGCTAAACATTTTGCAAGTTTTTTTCAAGTTTGATAAGGTAGGTGAAATTTAATATATTTAAAAAAATGTGTTTTAACCACTGTAACGCCTATTTTTTACATTATTACATGTGTGTATACCATTATGTTAGAAATATTGCATTATAACCTCAAATTCATTCATATTTCCATTAATGTCAGGCATGCCAATAACTATGTTGTAGAAGTTAACAAATTATAATAATTAGCAGGGTGGGTCAATTATTGTCATTCTGCGTAATAAAGCAATTGTATATATTTTTGCACTTATACACGATTTTATGTACTATTCACTATAGTTAACGTCATTTTTAAAAACGCAAAAGCTTCTGCAGTTGTTGGCACCCTGCCAATAAATACATTTTGGGGAGCCAATAACTGTATTACTTGAATTGAAATATTTAAATTTCTTGTTACCCAGATACCTGTGCTTTCTTTTCGTTTTCTCTTCTATAATAGCAGCAGAAGGTATTTACACTGACTAAAGGCACGTACTAGGGCATTCAATTCCGAGATTTAGAGATTGCGATTGATTTTTGAAATGTTTCGGGATCAGGATTGGTAACTAAAATAATAGGTAAGTAATATAAGAATAGTTTAATTATAATTCTATCTTAATCTTTACGCTTACGAAGATTTATTTTCTAAGTAAAATGACTTACATATTTTTTATTAGTTTAATAAATAATAGACAGTTGAAAAAAAGGTCGTATTTTACAAAAACGTACCTCTTTCTCATATCGATCTTGATCTCGTGATCATAATTTGCGAAATTCCGGTACTGTTTTACCATCCGGATTAATGCCCTACTACCTATTTATCTAGATATTCCTAACAAGAACCATGATTTTTAATTTACAGAGATGCCGAAGACTTTTGCACCAGAAGAACGTTATAAAAAGAACTATGATGAGAGAGATATTGAAGCAATTAGAAAGGGTCTTTCGAAAAAACAAGCTTCCAAAGAGTACGGCATACCAAGAGCCACATTACAGTTTAGATTGTCTAATAAATTTACGAAAACCGGCCATGGACCTCCACCTATATTAACACAAGACGAAGAAAAGCTTCTAGTTCATTGGATAAAGGAATGTCAGCTGAAGGGGTTCCCCAGACGAGTAGAAGACATCCAAATGTCTGTAAAGGTATTTTCTGATAACGTACCAAGAAAACATTCTTTTAAAGATAATATACCAGGTATAGGGTGGTACAAGTCGTTCATGAAACGGCATCCGTCAATTACAACTAGATCTACAGAAGGTGTAACTTCTGCTTCGGCATGTGTAAGCGAAGCAGATATTAGAAAATGGTTTGCTCAGATTTACAGCTATTTGAAAGAAAAAGGTTTCGATGACGCACTTCAAAATCCAACTAGAGTATACAATGGAGACGAAACGAATTTCCAGTTATGCCCACAGAATAAAAACGTTTTGGCACCAAAAGGTGCCAAAAATGTTTATGAGATCGAACGGGCCCAATCAAAATCCACAATAACTGTAATGTTTACTTTCAGTGCAGCAGGAGAAATTATGTAGCCTTTAATAATTTATCCCTACAAGCGGATGCCAAAAGAAGTGGTTAAGTCAGTTCCACAAGGGTGGGGAGTTGGCCACAGTGATAGTGAATGGATGAAAAAGGAAATTTTCTATGAGTATGTCGCTAACGTGTTCTATCCAAGCATTGTAAACGCTAAAGTTGAGTTTCCCGTACTATTGTTTGTGGATGGTCACAAAACTCATTTGGATATAAAACTTAGTGATCTGTGCAGTAACTTACATATTATTCTGGTCGCTTTGTATCCCAATGCCACAAGGATATTACAACCAGCAGACGTTTCAGCCTTTAAGCCTTTGAAAACGGGTTGGAAAAAAGGATTGGCTGAATGGAGAAGGAAAAAATCCTGAAAAAGACGTTACTAAGGAAACATTTGCTCCAATCTTGCAGTGCGTTTTGGAAAAATCCATTAATTCAAAAATAATTGTAAATCGATTCAGAGCGTGTGGATTACATCCCTGGAATCCAGATGCCATAAATTATAGCAAATGCCTTGGGAAAACCCCCAGTAACAAAATAAAGCAGGAAAATACTGTAATAAATGGTGCGTTGACTTATGAAAAAAATTTTCAAATTGTGGGACCAAACAAAATTAATGAATTTAACAAAATAGATAATATTAAAGAAAATGAAAACGAAGATTTCATAAAACTATACCAAATATGGAAAAACTTTGACGAAGGTGGAAAACAAAAACATAAAAATGAAGACAGAGAGTCTATCAGTGAAGAAATTCTTAACATTGAGGCCATGGAACTTTTCATTGATGATGTTCACATCGAATATATAGATGAATGTACATAGACTAATGAAAATGCCTGTTTAGAGAATAAATCTTTAAATTTAAGTAATATTTGTGATAATAACATAATACTTGACCAAACTACTAAAATAGTGTATATCAGCGACCAGATATCTAGTTATGCAGGAAATGAAGTAACTTTAGAAAAGAATAAGCAAAATAAAGTAGTACTGCCAAAAGTTGTTTTTGAGGAAGAAGCAATTACTGTTAATAGAAGTTTAAGTAACTTTATTCTTTATCCTAAAACACCAGAACGAAAAGGAAAACGAAATACAACGGAACGACTACCATTTGTGCTAACATCGTCTGGATGGAAACAGATTCAAAGAGACAATGAAGAAAGAAAAATAAAAGAAGAACAAGAAAAAAAAGAAAGGAAAGCCCTACGCATTAATAAGAAACAAGAAAGAAAAGAATTACTTAAAACGAAGAGAATACCTGTCATAAAAAAGAAGTGTGGTAATTTTAACTCCAAATCGATAAAATTAAAAGAAAATCGACAACAAAAACAAAAGAAACCGAAACTGAAACTGAAAAAGCAAAGTTGACGAATTTGGTAACAGTTCCGGAGAAAAGCTTATTATATGATGAAGAAAGACAAAATTGCAAGCAATTCAACGAAAAAGTGAAGATACTCTCTGATATACACTGCCAAAGTACTCTCGAAGAACAAGTAGGCAATCCATTTCAGAATACTGTTATTTATAGAGGATTATGTTACAGTTTCGTAAATAACATAAACGTTATAAATACTGGTATAAAATGTCATACTTGTAATAGAACATATCATTTGAAATGTATTTTTAAACTAGATGTCATTAATGGTCCGTTGTTTAAATGCAAACCGTGTAATAAAAAATTTTAAATAAGAATAAATATGTATATCTTTGGAAATAAAACATTTTTGGTAGATTTATTTTATTAAGAAATACCCTATGCCAATTACTGTAACAAGCACTGCCAATTACTACAAGAAACGTGCCCATAACTATCTTTTGCACCTTGTTACAAAATTTAATTTTTTTTTTCATACAAATATCTGTTTCTTGAACAAACTGTTTTTATCAAATCAAATTAAAATAATTACAAAAGTTATAAATATAGTCAAAACTAATGTAGCTGTGATATTTAATTTGTACCAATCGAAACAAAATCAAACATATCTTAAAGTGCCAATAACTGTATGGTTTACCCTAATATTGTTGCCGATTATTGGTTGCTCTTCGATGACTCTTTTCTTTAAAAAATTGTTTTATAAATAATCATTATTAATTAACTCCCCTGATTGTCTTCCTTTTTATTGTTTTAAATTATGCTTACGAACACTAAAGCTAAATTAATTAAATGAGTGACCTTAACGGTTTACCATGCCATCAGTAGTATTCATCTATTTTGAGTTCCAACTCTGTTTCTAATAATTGAATTGTGAACAGTATCAGGTAAATAATATCTCGATCCTAGGCAGTTAGTGTATTGCTTTTTTATATCGTGACTTGAACTTGATTGCTTTCATAGAATTTTTCAAAATGGCACTATATCATCACTACTCCCGCAATAATTTCAGAATTGTTCCAACAAGGAAGTAAAAAATATCTTTAAAAACCTGATTTTCCTAACTAAATCCGGATAGATATTACACAAATATATTTTCATTAAAATTCTAGGACGAGATATTTTAATAAATGCAATTTTTTACAACATTAACCATCAACAGTTAATAAAAAAACGTTTAGAAGTTTACAAATATTATATTAACACACACAATTGTTTCGTCGGTAAATAATGATCAAGATATCTATTCGTGGCAAGGTAATTATTCATGCGCATTTCCATTTATCTTACACAAAATTGGCTACATACATCATGAAAATATAACGAAGCTAAACGTAGTAGCAGTAAACCTTTGTGACTTTACCGGTAGCTCTGTTTCCCATGTAGTTATTATATTTGCCTTTGTTGAGTACCGATAAATTAACAAGAACCTTTGCTATTGTTTCCCCCTTCTAATGAGACGTCATTATATGAAATCACTGCCTTCTCTACATTTATCACATCCACTAATCGATCTTTTTTAATTAAATTTAATCTAACCGAGAATAAGCATTGAATTTGGATTCCCCAGAGAATTTTTTAGGGGTTGAACTTAAATACATTCGCCCAATACAGCTTTTATCAATGTCAACGGCTTCTTTTTTATTTAATTTTTCATTTATATCACTAAAATCATTCAACATACTGTAAACGCGAAGCCAACGTAGAAAAAAAGAGCAGAAATTTGACCTAGTCGTTAATATTTGTATAAGGGATCGATTCACATCAGAGAAAAGCTGTTTTTGCTATTAATCCTTTAACATGAATAAGTTCGACTAAAAGCTCTGGAAGTTTTATCATTTATAGTATTATAGTTATTTGGAAATAATCTCGTGCCGCTTAAGATATATCGTGCGGTTTTGTTTGTTTTGCTTTGAAAATAAAAATATAAGTTGAAGGACATGTAAACAAAATAAAAGAACTGGTGCATTTTTGTTTTCAAAACAATAATAATTTATTCTATTTACTATTTGCAATGAAGACATAAAAGTAACTAAGAATAGCTACTTGTTTTCCAGTACTGAAGAATAAGTAGTCTGTTCATTTTATTACGTTATATAGGGTTATTCTAAGGTAATTTTTTTCATTATTATTCACTTTTTAAATAAACATTTCAAAATTGTCAAGCAATAATAACTTTCTGATTTTCTCCACGGCTATACTTTTTAAAAAGTTAAGTCACTATGAAAAACATGCAATTTGTGTTGCCTACAAAGTGTAATGTAATAAAATAGACAGATTCTATTAAGACAATCCGAAACAGTTTAAATACAAACTAGTTTTTTCTTGTTTTAATATATTAATTAAATATTTTCTTGTCAACAGTTTGTAACGATTTTGTATTGCATTTAGGGTGTCAAGTCTAATTCTTACGGTAGAGGTCGAGTAGTACTTATGTTAGAAACGATTCTGGAAGGCTAGTTATGTTGAAAAGATCACATTGATATAGTCATAAGTAATACTTAATAAGTAAGTTTTAACAACTTTGACGGGATGTGTAGAAAAACCTAAACTTTAGTTTATCTATTTTTACACTGCGGTGGTGGTTAAGGAAATCAACGTGTAGGATAGCTGAGTCGCAGAGTTAACCGTGCAATAAATGAAAGCACTACAACGCACTTAGAAATTTACTGAGGCTGATAAGCAAGAAGACCATAAAAATTGCAAGGACAGTAAAAAGGAATATCTCACAAAGTGATCAAAGCAGAAGATCGACTAATACTGGAAAGGGGAAAAAGAATGGGGTACAATTTTCACAAACCTCTTTATTATTCTATAGAACCGTAGGCTCGCATTAAAGCAGAAAGATGGTCAGCGAGAGCAGGAACAGGAA
>VTPC01008791.1:0-22046 GCA_011009095.1 Ignelater luminosus | reverse complement strand
ATTGCTTTCAAGCCTTCGGTTTTATAACAGGCGAACTCAATAAAAGTTTTCGATATAGTTAATGTTCATAAGCGAATTCACTTACAAACATAACAAAAGGAATTAAGAAGAAGAGATTTTTTACAAATGCGAAGCAACAAATTACAGCACGCAATCGAGGGAAGTTTTCTTCACGGACTCCACGTCTCGGCGACGCGGTGGCGGTGGTTTTTGCTCTTCTACTTTGAAGGTAGCGTGAAATATCTTAAATGGCCGCATTTATAAAGTAGCAAAGAAGTTCGCGAACTCATTATGCAGTATTCAGAATAATATTACGAATACGTCGCACCTTGTTACAGATTCTCGTGCATAAATATTTATAATATTATGATTATTACTAAAGCAAGCGAACTTTCCCTAACAAGCACAGTTGTTTAGATTTGCCGAACATTATACATATACCTACCTACCTACGCTCGGCTGGCGGATTCAGAGGAAGAAGAAAACAACTTTTCCTGCTCCTTCACGGAGCAACTTACCCCCCGAAGGGTTTATTTATAAAGCGTTTTAGAATTTCCCTTTTTTGAGCGAGTTTTTTCTTGAGGGGGCCCGAAACAAAGCGTCCTTGCGGCAGACTGCGTAAACACGTTTCAGACTCATTAAGTAATTGTTTTGTTTCTCCGTTCTTTTGTGATTAAGACTTTAATTAGAATAATTAGTCGTCTGTTTTGATTAGCTTGAAAGGAACCTCTAGGAACACAAAGCAGGTACGAAACGTATTTCTTGCCGACGAAAACTTATTAAGTTATTTGTTTTTATTGAAGGGGCTTTCAAATTTAAAGAACACCACGGAAAATACAGAAAAGTTATCAAAGGCTTATTTTCTGGTTACAAACGTGATTTGGAAGTAAATTTTTTAATTACTGATAAACAGTGTGCGGTAATTAAGATACAAAAACTTTGACATTTAAATAACAATACCGACACGAAAGGAGTTAAAAATTTCCATTTCTGCCTAAAATAATATCAAGCTTTTGTTTCAAATTGCAAAATGCGATGAAAATTATTTAAATGTTTTAAATTTTAATTCATAAGATGGAGGTAAAGGAGAATTATCTCATTTCCTGATCCTGATCTTTAGATCTTTTAACACATAAGGTATAATTTTCTTTTGAGAAATTTAGAGAAAACTGTCTTGGGTAAACTAAAAGTATTTTTTTTTCTAAACTTTACTGCCACACTCAAAGGAAAAGTTAACACATATGATAGTTGGTAGAGCATCAGCACGAAAAGTTCCTATATACTTACAATTTTCAATATCACAATTAGGCTGAAAAAATGCCCATTGATCTATTGCACTTTTAGCTAAAAATATTAAAAGTAAATAATAATTTAAATATCTCAACGTCTTTGCATCATATAAATATGTACTTTTCTTATTTCTTCACATTATAAAAAATCCTATTTTAGGATAGATTTCTTTACGTAATTACCTGAATCTCTTATTATTTTTTCTGGTAAAATCATTAATAACCCATGTACGGTATGTATATTGAAATGTATTAAGGACTAATCGAACATTTTCTCTGCAGGTTATATTTATGTTATGCAAACATTGTTCCGTGTTATATTATGTTACATTACGTAAGTGGTTTTATAACATAATTAGAAACTATTATATCATAATGTTGTGTCTAACTTAACACAATGTAAACTATTTTACCTGATAACTTATTCCACTTAGTAATTACTTATTGTTATTGTATTATATTTACATACATAGGTTCCTTTTGGAATTTATTATTTTACATGTCAAAAAAAATTTTGCTAACTCCTATATTTTCTTAATTTGATAACAACCGCTGTTATAAAAAGCAGACAATGAACTTTCGAACGGAATTTCGTGTAAAAACTACCCTGTTGAGCCACTGGTAAATAATAATTTCAAATATTGCTTTGTAACTAGAGTAGCTAGAGTAGCATTACGAAGAAAACTAACAGAAACAACAAAATTATAAATTAAAAGCAGAAGTTGACAATTACTACATATGATTTTAAACTTTAATAAAAACTAGCTGATTTCAGGTGTTCATTTCTTTTTTGCAACGTAGGAAAATACAATAAACGGCTGCTGCACAAATTCGTTTCAAAATTTTGTTTGATTTTTTTGTTATAAATGAGTTTCATACTGCTATACGATTCAATCATACACAAATATCCCTCAACCTTACAATTATAGATTAAAATCATTTAAATCTTTAAAGAAGTAAAAATCATAATCATCATTGTTCTCGAATAAATAATTTCTTCGAACAGTTTATAAGACTGTAGGGACCAATTTATGATGTGCCTCTGAAATACCGATCGACTCACTTACGCTACTACCAAAGAGTGTGTGTTGCTCCGTTTTCATAGAAATAAAACAACCTTCATCGGCGGTGCATTGAGGACTTTTTAGTGGTTATAAAGTTATAGGCTAAATCACTGAATCGCTGGCACCCGGCTTGCAAATTTTCTTCATTAGTGGTTTTTTGAAATACTCTTCCATTTCTTCAAAGAAATAGAATGCAAATCGAACGTGCACGTTTACTATGCGCTTCCAGTGTGTTTACTGTTTGTTTGGTAGTAGATCTAAACTTTTAACCAAAAAGTTGTGATTTCGCCAAGTGCATCACGATTTAAGTTACTTTTAAAAGGATTTTGTTTCATTTACGTTGAAGTAAGTGTTTCTACTCTATTAGATCTAGACATTCTCTAATTCAAAATCAGTTAAAGCTATACTTGTTTAAACTTTTAAAGAAGCTTCATTAGTTGGTGAAAGGAGAGTAAAAGCCTTTAAGAAAAAATCTTTAGAACGAATTCATCAAGATTTCTTATAATTGACAAGCGTGACAATCATAGAAAGAAACTTCAGCTTTGGCTAACGTTGCAGATAAGGATATCAGGGGTTGGTTTTACAAAATAGAAAAGTATCTGAAGGAAAAAGGACACTTAAATTTTAGAAGATCCTTCGCTCGTCTTTAACGAAGACGAAACTTTCTTTCAGTTTTGTCCAAAACTCAGCGAAGTTGTAGTTCCGAAAGGCTCTAAGAACCTGTACGAATCTAACGAAATCTAAGCAAAATCTGACTGTAAAGATTACGTTTTCGGGTTGGAAGATAGAAATGACTGGGATCTTTCTAGATTGCCTTCAAAATATCTTTCACTCTTATCTGATAAAGACAGAAGTGATATTCCCAATCTTTATGGATGGTCATGAAAGCCATTTAACTTATTAACTATGCCATTGCTATATATCCCAACTTTATGCGAATCCTTTGAGTCCGCTGATATAAAAATTTTCCGTCCTTTGCAGAGTTTGTGGAAGCAAAGAGTTCTTGATTTTTCCACAAAAATTCTTTCTGTAAATTAAGCAAAGAATACTTTTAGGCATGTTATTCAAGTCCGAAACCATAAAAACTGACTTGAAACCATCAGGAGATCAAACGTAATAGATTTTACAAAATTTTTGGTTAAGACGACCAATTTAAGTAGAGCAGTTAGAGCTAGATAAAAACAGTTTGAAATCTGAAGTTTTAAGAAATATGTATAGTTGTTAAAGGACCCTAAAAAAGACCATATTAATTCTTTACAAAACTTGTGTGGAGATTGAAGATCTGTCACACTCTGACAATCACTACTTTTTGCCAGAAGACTTGGAAGAAATACCAGGTCGTGACAAAGACCTAGAAACATTACTTCCCGAACTCGCAGAGCCATTAGGCAACTTGACATTAATAAAGAAGAAATGGATTCTCGAGAGAAAAATAAGGAAGATTAAAACAAACAAGCATACTTATAATTAATAAAAAGACAAAAATCTAAAACAGAAAAGATGAAGTGGTAGAAGAAATACAACAAACCAAAACAGTACCTAATAATAATAGTGATGGAGCTGTTGAAATAAAAACATGCCAGACACTACAAGCACTAAACAATATAAAGATTGAAAAGTGTCTAGTGAATCCAAGAGCATCATAATGGGTAGGCCCAAAACAAACTGAAAAGGCGCCAACTGTATATAAAAAATGATGAAAAAAAACAAGATAAAGGAAAAAAACAATTAACGAAAGAAGTTGCATAAGGCAAGTCTACTAAATAAGAAAAACGCTAGAAGACAAAACAAAGATGCCGAATAAAACAACTTGGACAAAGAATACAACTATAAAGAAAAAGCCAGAAATGACCGCTAAGAAATAAAGAAGTTTGCAAGAATGACACTAAAAAGAAAGACTTTAGAATACTGACAGTTACAGATAAGGGTACTGATGATCAGAGTCTTGTATGAAATTTATTTAAAATAATAAATTTTAGAAACGAGATTTTCAAACAAGAAAATATTAAGTGTGTCCAACGAATTGTCCTTTTTCCTTCAGATACTTTTCTATTTTGTAAAACCAACCCCTGATATCCTTCTCTGCAACGTTAGCCAAAGCTTTCGATGATTGTCACGCTTGTCAATTAATTCTTTAGAGAAACAGAAACTATTATCACCAAACTCTTTGTGTCCTGTACGTACCAAAAAAGGTACTGTAAATACCGTTTGACGATTTATCTTGAAATTACTACTTCTAACTTTGTGCTTGTGTGTGTTTCTTACTAATGCAAATCCAAAACGTTCCTGGTACAATTTTTTTGTCTTCTATCTTCTGCTTCCTGCCTTTTTCCTTCTGCTTTCTGTCTTCTGCCTTCTACCTTCTGCCTTCTGCCTGTTGTCTCCTACCTTCTGCTTGCTGTTTTCCGTCTCTCATCTTCTGCCTTCTGCTTCCTGCCTTCTGCCTCCTGCTTTCTGCCTTCTGCCTTTTGCCTCCTGCCTTCTCTCTTCTACATGCTGCTTCCTCTCTCCTGTTTTTCGTCTCTCGTCTTGTGCCGTCTGCTTTCTCCCTTTTGCCATCTGCCTTATGCCTTCTGCCTGCTGTCTCCTGTTTTCCGTTTCGTCGCCGGGCTTTTGTCTGCTGTCTCCTGTTTACCGTGTCTTGTTTTCTGCCTTCTGATTTTTCTCTTTTGCCCTCTACCGGCTGTCTCCTGTTTCCTGTTCTCCGTCTCGTCTTCTGGTTTCTGCCTGTTGTCTCCTGTTTTTCGTCTCCCTCTTCTGCCCTCTCCCTTCTCCCTTTTGCACTCTGCTTTCTGCATTCTGCTTTCTACCTGCTGCTTCTAGTTTCCCATTTTCCGTCTCTCGTCTTTTGCCTTTTGTCTTCTACCTTGTGTCTGCTGTCTCCTGTCTCCTGTTTTCCGTTTGGTTTCCTGACTTCTGCCTGCTGTCTTCTGTTTCCTGTTTTCCGTTTCTCGTCTTCTGCGTTTTGTCTTCTCCCTTCTGGCTTCTGCCTTCTCCTTTTTGCCGTCTGCCTAGTGTCTTCTACCTTCTACTTTCTGCCTTCTGCCTGCTGCTTCCTGTCTTCTGTTTTCCGTCTTTAGTCTTCTGTTCTCTAAATTGGACTTGAGCCACTTTTATCTGAAAGTATCATTCCACCGTTTCTTGTGTAATTCAATGCATTTTCTGTTTTGCATCCTTTGCCTGCTCTGCTCTCGTCCACTCTATCTATGTGTCCCTTCTATTGTGTTTTGCTTCTATCAACCCAGTTGTTAATATTTCCAATTGAGCACACTTGTATAATCTTAATGTTAGAGATTCAATCTAATCTTGTGTTTTGTGCGATTTTTCTTAGGATGTTTATTTCTGCCGTTTCTCTCTGCTATTTAATTTTCGCTGTTCCCGTCACTGAATATTTTTTGCAACAGAATTGAAAAAATATCTCGTTAGTAAAAATTAACGTAAATATGCTGCCTTGTCCAGCTGATTATTAATTAAGAAAGGGGACATATACAAAAAAAGGTTTGACAACAATCGTGTTAATGTCAACTCTCGTTTACTTAATTTAAGTTACGATTAATTGCGCGTCTATGGCCTTTGACATCCCCAAGTCTCTTAATAAATAAACTTACAAAAATATAGGTAGCAATTTTGCACGTGCCGAAATCTGCTATATCGTGTGTGAGCGATTTTGGCCCTGACGGCCCAGCTTTCTCTAGCAGCATACTTTACCTATTCCTCGTCAAGATAAAAAAAAGGTAAATTATCGTGTTTGGGTTTCTCGTCGGACCGACGTGATTTAGGGATCGGAAAGCTCTTTTTTAACTAAGAATTTTAAGAAGGGTGAAAGTGAAACTATGAAAGCCAAAGTAGATAGCTGCACACCTTTATTGTCAGCTTTTTTATTTTTCGTTTTATTTGTATGTGTATGTTTATCCCTTTTTTGCTTCAGATTTTTATTGCTATCGGAGAAAACGTATACATTAATATAGCAAGCAACTCGCTTCAATGCCAGGTTCACAGTTATGTTTTTCCTGTAGTATAAATTTGCAAATGCAGTACATACAAATAACAAGACAAAATTCCTTTTACTTCGGATTTATTATCATTTGCAAACAAAAACACACATAAATAAAATATATATGTTATTACACAAAACAAAGAAAATTGATTTAAGTATCAACTAGCTTTAAATGAATTTACATTTAATTATTCAGTAAATGACGTTAAACTGACTAAAATAATTATTTAATTCACATATCTCTTATTTCGAGCTAAAATAAACATTAATCGAATGAGTAGCGTTGATTAAACCATAAGTTACACTTAACTTTCTATGAGATCTCAAACGAATTCAAAATTGGATCATTTGCTTTCAAATTCTTTTAGCTGTCGGTTAAATTCATCGCGCAACTAAGCGAAATATTGATAAAATTCCTTGAACGTTCATATACAAAACTTCCTAACAAATTTATTCGTTTATTTTCATAATAAACGCACACAAGGTTACAAATAAATTCTACAGACTAAAACAATACCTTAATCTTAGGTACATACTTGGTCTGGGTTGGACTACCACTACCGTAGCTTGAAGCGGCGGCATCCACGAAGGTCGGTGGAATTATCAAACAGGCGGCGCGGTCCCTGGGCGAACCGAAGAACTCGGCGCTACTTCAGGTGCCCACAAAGCACCACAATACTTTTTAACGACGTTATTCGAGTTCACATCATTAAATAACAAAATGCCAGCTTTACACTCGCTATCACACAGTGTCCAGTGCTAATACACAAGTTCTTTAAACGAGAATAAAATACGGAGAACAGTTTTCAGACTTCGACAAGCAATTGGAAGTTTCAGAAACTCAACGATTTAAAACCACTAACGCGGGAGAGGTTGATTCACAATCCGATACAAGATCGATTAAAAGAAACAGTACTCAAAATATGAACAAGGGAAAAGTATCCCCGGCATTTGTAATCCTCTTATAAAAGATCAACCTAGCACAGGTGTAACAAAATCCTCGGAACAAGCCTCCACCAGATACTTCTATATTAACGAAAATTGGTCATCTCTAAAGGTCGGGAATTAGATGTGATCCATGCATAGAAAGATTAGGCGGGAGACGGGGTGTCGCAGAAATTTGGGTTCATGCCAGGAAAAGGGACGACAAGCAATCAATGGAGAAGTGCAGAGAGATGCAAGTCGAAATGCACATGGTCTTTGTTGACTTTGAGAAGGCATATGATAGGGTACTCAGGCAAGAAGTCTGGTGGTGTATGAGGGAGAAGGGGGCGTCAGAAAAGTACGTGCGGCTGGCTAAAGAAATGTATATTTAAGAGGGCGGAGACTACTGTGAGGAGTAGTATCGGCAGGACCGAGGGGTTCCCGGTAAGAGTAGGCCTGCAACAGGAATCGGCACTCAGCCCGTACCTGATCGATATAGTGATCAACATATTAGTGAGAGATGTGTAGAAGGAAGCACCCTGGAGCATGCTGTTTGCGGATAACATTGCTCTGTGCAAATCTACCCGAGAGCAACTGGAGAAAAAGTTGGAAGAGTAGAAGAAAACACTAGAAGAGAGAGAGAGAGGGATGAGGATCAGTAAGTCGAAAACAAAATATATGACAGCAAGAGAGGTGGACGGCATGTTTATAAAAATTCAGGAAAAACAGTTATCGTCGGTCAAGACGTTTAAGTACCTCGGGTCGAATGTACAGAGCAATGGGGGGTTAAATGCAGCGATTCAGCATAGAGTTGAAGTGGAGTGCTGTGTGGTAGAAATGTGAGCTGTAAGATGAAAGGAAAGATGTATAAGACGGTGGTGCGACCTGCTATGATGCACGGAGCCTATTACGAGGACCCAAGAAAAGAAAATGGAAGTGGCTGAGATGAGGTTGTTAAAGTGGATGTGTGGAATAACTAGGAAGGACATGATCAGGAATGAATTTATCAGAAAATCGATCAAGGTTGGGTCTATTGGTAGAAAGATCCAAGAGAGCAGGCTAAGATGGTTCGGGCATGTGCAAAGAAAAGATGAGGACTACGTTGGGAAAAGAGTTGAGAAGATGGAGGTTGGTGGCAGAAGGTAGAGAGGTAGGCCAAAGACAAAGACAAGATGGAAGAACAAAGTGAATAAAGATCTTCAAGAGAAAGCTTGAAGATGAGCAGACGCTGTAGACAGCGAGAGAGAATAAAAGACGGGAATGTCGAACCCATTTTAATGGGATAAGGCACTGTAAAAGAAAAAGAAGAAGCATGCATATCTACAATGAAAGAATTGTTTCTTGCGAGCTTCAGTGATATTATATTATATAAACTTAACCAATCTGAACAATTCTGTGTTCAGGTAGGGCTTTTGTGGTTTCATCTTGATGACAGTCCCAGGAGGTGAGCCTTTCTCATGTTGAGGCTTCTTGTACGCTCCTTTCATTATGCGACAAAAAGTGCCCTCTGTATTACAGCTTTCGCCTTTTTCCGATATAGTTTCTTCTTGAAACCTCTTTTCGGAGTACGTTATTCATCTGAACTTCAATTTTACCTGCATTTTATTAATCATCAGGCTTATTCAACAAATTATTTTTTTGGAGAACTTTTGTAAGCTGGCAGTAATCACTGTTGATTTTGTTTGTCCTTGTTTGTCCAAGCTTTGCTTACCATTTTTTTCCTTGCTAATGTATCCTTTATACCTAGCGTTTCTAGCACCTTGAAGGTTATTTTACAAGCATCATGTCTTTGGGGGGCGACAGCCCACAGATTAGAAGTAAATAGAAATCTGCCATTTTTTCCCTGAACTTAATAATCTTTATCCAGTTTTTAAGAATTTTTTTCTGGGATATTGCACTGTCTACGTGCAGCCCTTAAGGAGATTTTCTTCAAGAACAGTAAGCCAACATTTGTAAAATCAATTTGACTTCTTTGTACAAGTTGTCCACCCTACAATCGGCATTCAGACTTTATGTGCATTTTAGAATGTACGTAACACAAGCCTCTAATTATAAATAAAAACCAAAATTAAGTTTCTATTACGTCAGCTTTCATATCTCTCTGACGTGTCATCTTTCCTAAAACAGTGGAAGAGTTAATGCCTAGATGGACGAAATCTGCCCACGAAGTGGACTTTGAATAACTACAATGTAAAAGCTCTCCGTGTCACTGCAAACAAAGCAGTTTTGAGTACCATAACTAATTTTACACCAATGATTTACTCACAAACTTTACGTTTGATTCTAAGTGGCAACATTCATTAGCGTTTACGTCCTTTCATTTTTTAGTGTTTTTTAAAAACCTTTGTCAAGTCGAAATTAAATTTTTCTTAGCAATTGTTTTTTACCCGTCGAATTCCAAAATCTTGGATATGCTGGCAAGTTTATTTGACGCTTTGTGTTATTCTTTCCATAGTGATCTATCTATCTACTGTATCCTCATCTGCCTTTCTGTATTGCTGTTTTGTAGCTGTTTGATGATTGCTATAGTCTGTCTTATCCTCAGTTATCACCAGGTTACTCATAGAGGCCTCTTTTTATATGGATTCATGAAAAATTTTTATGTTGAAATTGTTTACATTAAGTTCACCAATCGGAAAACACAATGAAGATGACTTATCATGTAGATAAAATCCTTAATGATAGAAAACCAACTTCGATCACTTTAAAATCATTTATTTTTTTAGCAATTTTTCCAAATAATGTTAATACAGCAGAAAGTAATGAAAGAATTTATTTCATTAATTACTAATAATGATACAAAAATATTAAAGGTATTCGTTCATATAATTCTCGTTTATTTTGCATTAATCGCATTTAAATACTCGTAGATTTTCCATTTAAAAGGGCTCCATTGACCTACATCTTGATAAAAATGAAAATACTCAACAAAAAGGTTATAATTCCTTGTAGAAATGTGAACATAAATAAGCCTTGAAAGGGCCTTGAAGTTCATGTTTCTTAATAAGAAGCTTTCAGAGAAAGTATCTAAATTACAACGTTTACTTCATTTAATTACGTGTGCTGTAATTATTTTGTGTGGTTTTGAGCTCTTGTAGCAGCTCCTCAGCCCCTCTTCGTTCTTCATACCACAGCGTCTCCTTTAATCCAGGCATGATATTGACAGACACAAACAATTACGTTACCTAATATGGATTTTCTTACTTAATAAGCATTCGGGGTGCATTCGAGTAGTGCGCCACGCGCACCACATCAATTAAAATTATACGCACCCTTTCTTAAGACGCGCCGATTCGAGGAACACGATACCTAACTACTCGTCTTGTGTTATTTAAGGGAAAACCGGAAGGAGTGATGCAGTGGTTTCCGGTACACCTCTTGCTCACTCGTTAGCGCCATCATTTATTACATACACCCTTGCACCTACCCCTCGTTATTGCATTATTTCTAGCTAAACAACGCTGCGCCCTTGCGAACGTATTTTTATCCATAGGGAAGCTTTCCATCCTTTTTTCGTTCATTGTTTTGGTACGAATGGAAGATTGCTTTATAATCAGAAATTTTCCATGGGAGGAGGGGATTTTCCCTGTATTTTAAAATTCATTAATATTAATTGTGTAAGATGTTTCAGTTTACTAAACTTGAAATGTAAATTAAGAAAATCCTAAATGTTCTGCTTTTCTACGTAACGAGAACGTTCCGGTTGTTTTATAGAACAGAAAGATTTTTTTTTAAATTACAATAGCATCCAAGTTTCATTGTTTTTACGAGATCTCGTTTCAGAGTGGTGCCGATATTAGCGGAAGGAATCGCGGGACACGACGTCGGTTCTGTTGAAAATAGGAATCCCTTCGATATAATATCAGATAAATAAGGCAGTGATATCTTTGAGAGAATCGCTGGAATTTAATTAAGTATGACATTTAATAAACTATTCAGTGTGTCCTCGGTTCGACTGAGAAAACATTTCGCATCCGTCTGATAAAAGTCTGGCTGATATCGGACCCAGAGACAAGAATTTAACCGTGAAATTCTGTTTTCCGGAAAAAGTATTTTCGCGTTGTATGGAGAGGAAATATTGCAGCCGTTGTTTTGTGCTCAAAGATCGAAAAGAATATTTTTCGAATACGCTTCTGAGTTCTCCGAATTTCTTGCATACTTGTAGGCCTTTCGCATAGAACTCCTTCAATTTCCAATGGAATAGGATGAAAGATTTATATTATTTTGTGTTCTCTTATATATATATATATATTTATACGTGAATAAATACCAATATAACCTAGAGGAATTTACGTTTCTTTAAAATCATAAAATGTTATATGGGATATAAAATGCTATAACGTTGTATAGAATAGCTTAAGTTTCATATTTTTCAACGTGCCCAAGTTACAATCGGTTTTTCGGATATAGTTTTATATATCTTCAAACAATTTAGACAAACTTAGTAAACATAACCTTACTTTTACGGAGAATTGGAGCGGATTCAAAATTGTATTCACGCTCTCTGGGATTTATTTACTTTTTAGTTGAATTTATTACGGTGCAAATAATAATAATTTTGATTTCTGGATTATTCCTTACTCTGTCTGGAATACACAATTACTGACCAGTGCACGGTGGCGTTTTGAAAATTTTTGAAATTACTTTTCGGTCTTAAAATTTAAGTCTAATGATTATTAGTATTGGTTTATGAACAGTATCAGACTTAATGGTGTAAATAATAGTTGACAACAGTTTTAGACTCAATAGCCATCGTGAATATATGCTTAAGTGAACAAACTTTAACAACATCCAAGCGCTCTTAATTCTTTAAATTATCCTACTCAGGTCACAATGAGAATATGGGTCCATCATTTGGAATTCTTTCTTCTTTGCTATCCACTAACAAATTATTCTAAGGTCAAGTCTATTTGTTTCAAAGATACTTGTCTTTGTTGATCTTTACTACTGGTTGTCAATGTTCTTGTCAAGTCAATGATTTTTTTTTTATTTAACGAATCCATCTTTTGATAGCTTATACTATTGTCTTTTAGTTTCAGATTTAAAATCGATGTCCAGCGCTTTTCTAAAAAAGAGCACGATCAGCTATACTTACAAGAGAGCCAGTCTTTGTGACAGTGTTAATACGTATAATTATAATTAAATCTTTGTAATCAGTATCTAGCAGAACATAAAAAATAATGAAAAGTAGGATAGTAAAACTAGTAAGTAGAGCGTCTATCAATACATGGAAGAATTTTATAAAAAATTGAGCCAATAAAAAATTGTTAAGCTATTAGAGTACATAAGAATCAAGAGACTTGCAGCCTAAGTTTTTTAAAAGTCTTACAATTATTAATAAAATTAAATCTGAAAAATCAAGAGAGAAAAGAAATTGAAAGTTTTGTGAAATCGAGGTATGAGGATCATATTACAAAGTAACAAATACACGCCAATAAAACCAATGCATGATGAACTATCTAGTAAGATTTTACGCCCCGCACACACATAATATTTCAGAGTTTTATTTCTCGAATTGCATACAGACAGTTTTCGACGGTATACACGAATTGCACACAATAAAAGAAAGGAGGAAGGAAGGAATCTTATGATTATGATTATCTAAATATTTGAGACAAACACTTACATTATTTTTCTTGTAACAGAAATACCCTCCAGGTTGCCAATAGCTATGATGGTGCATTTAAAGAGAACCAAGGATTATTAATAGTTAAAATTTATATGCAATATCATTTTTAAAATGTAAGCTATACAGTGTGCGTAACAAAAAACGGAACAAGAATTCAGGTTTGAAAATACTCAGTGAAATCAGGATCATTGACCTAATGATAATATGATAACTACAATTCGAACAAATGTGCGAGAGAAATCCCTTATACACAGATAACATCGTTGTGTACATATTCTTAAATATATTGAATTAGCTGTCATCTTTGTGCAATTCGAGTGTAGCCAAATTGAAAATTAAAGTGGGGATACAGAGAGATAAGAGTGTGTTATTATGGTGGGCTAATGATTACTAGGTCTCTCTTTCACAGTTTCGTTGGTTGTGTCCATCAGGTTGCAGAGAAATACGCTTTTAGCAATTTTCTGTAAGTGGGCGACCAATTGATGACGGAGTAAAAACGGATCGCTTGAACAACTCGACTAGAAAGATAAAATGAACTAGTATGAATGTGTTCGACTTTTTGGTTACCTTTTAAATCGTTTTGTTAGAATTGGAGAGATCAACGCAAGCTGATTCTAAGGATAAGAGGACCTGAGAAGAAGGCGTCAGCTGTGGTACATAAACCACTAAGGGGTTCGGTAGGATTTCAAATATTTTAGCTGAGTAGGATCTGTCATCAGTTACTGTGGGTAAACCTAGAGGGTGAAATAGTGGTGAAGCCAGCGGGAAAATGGAGACCGGCTCAACAACGTTCCTGTCTTACCAACCGGACCAGAAATCTCAAATCACAGATTATTCCTTACCGCGACTAAAAAAGCGTATAACCGGTACCAATCTCTGCAACTTTGCAACAAAAGTAACCATGATCTGACTTTGACTTTGAGCACATATCCGCTCTTATGTAAGGTTCATTTCTCTTACACTAAAACATCCTTCTACATCTCTAAGTTTTGAATTGGTACCTAGATCATACGTACACTCCGTAGATACTCGGCATAATAACATGCTTACAATGCCACATCATACATTGTCCCTGTTTCGTAGAAGTTTTACATTCAATGCCGTCAATCTTTACAATTCTATATCTTGCGATGTCAAAACTCTTAATATTATAAAATTTAAACAATTTTTGAAAAGTTATTTGTTACAAACACAATAAATTGTATTTGTTTTCATTGTCTACTTACTGTAATTAGATATCACTTTTCTTGTTTACTTTGTTTTTTCTTATTTAGTTTTTTTAAATTTCTTTTTTAATCTGCACATGGCCTCTGGTTAAATAGAGTAGCCTTTGGCTAGAATTTGCTCATAGCTCTTTTAACAGTTTTTATTAAGTTTAGCTGTAGGCAATTAGTGAAGCAACTGAAACTAACTATTAGCAATGTAAAGAAAAAAATTCTAAAAATTTTGCTTTATTAAGAGTTTACTTAAAATTACATTTGCATTTTTCACATTCACACATTCAAACAAGCAGGAAGCAGGAGTTAGTCTCTTATTAAGTCAACAAATATCAAATTTGGAGTGGAAATTCCAGAAGTTGCAAGCGCAAGAAGTCGTGGGAGACCTGATGAAGGTGGGTGATGTTGATGGTGATGGATGCCCCACGCAAGGCAAACGGCACGAAACGTGAAACGTTGTGATATTGAAATGTGGATGAGTCGTTGACGGGCGTGGTAGTAAAGACGCTCCCGTCTCAGACTTCCAGGACTTGGCGACTGCAGATAATGATATCGTCGCCTAACCAAGTCGCTGTGGTTGATGGGTCTTCGAACGTTCCCGGCTAGCGAATGTAATCAGGCAGTTCGCAGACCAAACTCCCTTGAACTTTTCGGTAGCGAATTGGCTAGAGCGATGGTGATGTATGATGGATATGTAGCCAGCTGTCCGCACAACGGTGATGAGTGACAATAAGAAGCAGGAGTAAAAGTTTTTGTTATATCCCAACAGTTGTAATCGTAGTGAGCCCTTTAAAACGTAGAACAGACACGGCGAAGAATCCAAGACTAGGCAAAATGTACCACAGGACATCCAGCCAGCACGACAAAGCAGTGTCAGAATTTGATTCACAAACTATGACGTTAGGAGAGTCAGAATACTACTAACTGGCATTTTACTTTTCAAATCCACACCACCGTGAACCAGTAAGCTGAAAAACATCTAAAGCATAACGGAGGGAGCTTCCAGCAAAACACCTCGATCTAATCAGGGTGACCGGACGCCTTAATGGCACCTTTAGGTACGGTAAAACCACCTTAATACGTCTTCACTCTACCGCGCACCACCAGACTCTCATATCGAAGCGATCACGGAAGCCTACAGTGTAGAATGTGCCACTGTGAAAATGCGAAGCAAAAGGCACATCATTTATAAGTCACCATAAAAAAGAACCAAATACATTTAATATCCACCCAGTTAACAACCTGTATAAGTTACTCGAATAGTGAAATGGTTGCAGTAAACTCAATGAGAGCACCGCAAGTGCACTGAGCACCGGGTGGCCCCCAAGAAGAAAGAAAATCGCAAATCCCTTTAAATAAGCAACACAAAATAGAATGACGTCACAACCAACCGTAAATTGGAACAATGTACCGGCCTCAACTTGGATGGTTCTTCGGGAATTTATCCTATTGCCCGGCCGTCCGTCCCATCGGTCTCTGATCTCAAGGAAATATATCAATGTAAAAAATACGTAGACAAATTCGTGCAAGAAAAGGCAGTTTTGAAAGCTTATAATTCTTTAAAGTATGAGAAAATGTTGCTGCGCATGATACAAGTAGTAATTGAGCCGAACAGGTCAATATCAAACAGGCAGGCAGGCTGAAGAAGATATAGAAGGATAATAGAGCAGACTGCCAGGCTAACTCAAGAGGTTAAGATCGGTTTTCACCGCAAGTAGACCACTCTGGCTCTATTCATCGATTTTAGGACTGCCTTTGACCACCGGGTATGGAGGAAGAAAGTATTTAGTGAACTACAATTCTTCGGCCTCAAAGGAAATATGTACAGAGCTGTTTTCTCCTTTCTCTCACATAGGTATAATATAATGCGAAACCCTCTCTCAGTACAGGCAGATCAGGCTAGAACTGTCTCAAGGATCTATCATCAGCCATGTTCTCTTTAATCTAATGATAAACGATTTTATTGCTGCAGTTCAGAGTATCTCAGGTACCTAAACTACTTTATTGCAGATGACTTAGTCATTAGGGTAACCAAAAGTTGAAGGCGATTATTAACCAGGCTTTAACTCAACTTTAATCTTAAGTTAATCAAAATGAACCAGTCGTCAACCCAGAAAAATCGGAATTCCAACTGTTTACACTGTCCACGAAGCAAAAGAAAGACTATCTTTACTCCACGAGTCCAATTTCCTAAGTGAAACAAAACTCGCTACTTATTTAGAGGTTCAGCTTGACACTAAATTGCAGTGATCAAAGCACGTCAATCAGCTAGCACAGAAAAGAAGTAAGGGAATGTGGTTACTGAGTAGACTAGTAACGAAAAAATGGAAAGCCACTGAAAACGTCTTGAGGCAGGCACACACCGCGCATATAACACCCGTGATGGAGTATGGGAACGAATTCATTGCCATTGATAACTGGAGCTTTCAGCTGTACTCCTATTAACGTGATGGAATTGCAAACCTGTGTAGATCCCCTATCAGTAAGAAGAAACCTGACTAAGTAAAAAGGTAAATCGTCTGAAGTTGGACTACTGGAAAAACTATGGGCCGCCCACTCAGCGACTATAAACACAGAAATCTTTCTCTGTAAAGGATATAAAAGGGAATACCCTTCCCAGGATATGCAGGATTGAGCCGATTAATAAAAATGAAACTCCGCCAACTGGGAATCATTTATGAAAGATATCCAGTCACAGAGTGTACACCGATGGCACGGCGCATGATAGTCGTGGTAATGGGAGCGCATGAGTCCATGCAGAAAACTTTCAGAGCTCTCAGGTAGTCGGGGCATTGGCGTCGAATTTTGATGGAGGGGTAAAGTAAGTAAAGCTTTAAAGTTGAGTGTTTTTTTCATTGCTTTCCAGACAGCTATCTGGCTATTACGTCCCTGGAAGATAACTGTTCAACACGGATGTCCGCTGCAGTCATCGGGTGAAGTCAGAGTTGATGCCCCGTCACTGTAGAATAAGGAGAAACAAGGAAGTTGATAGATTGACAAAAGAGGGATCTTAGAAGCAGCAACCCTAGGTACCCTTGGAATTCAGCACAGCATGACCTTACTAGAGACGTGACCGTGGCCTGTTTCAGACTAAACACAGCGCACAAATACTTGCCGGCACATCTCCATCGCATAGGCATCGTCGACACTCTTTCATGCGTGCTGTGTGGCGGACAGGAGGATATGACTGGTGTTCACCTCAACGACAGTGAAGCGCTTGCACAATTACGACTGCCAGAACGCCAAGATCAACAATATAGTAAAACTAGAAAAATTCATTGGGCTGCTCGCAGCCAAATGATGATTTGTCAATAGGGCAAATGACGCGGCATTGCTAAAAGAAAATGATGCTTCATTTCTAGTAACACCTTCATAATGAGCATTTGTCTTTTCTTTTTAAAGTTTTAGCAGTCTTTTCTTGTTAGGTTTTGCATATATAGAAATATTCTGAACAAGTATAAAGTCGGCTTCTGGCCATGTTGAAACAGCTGACATCATTGAAAACCATAAAAAGCTAAATAAAAAGATCAAAATATTCTACACATGACGCCGAAAGTTTTGCACCACCATAGGTTTGCATTTGAAACATCGAAATATTTTTTTTAAATGCTGACCTTGTATTTGTCGATGACTTTGAAGAGCTTAAGCAAAAATATCTGCAGATTTAGTCAATTAAACCAGGGTTAACACGGAAGTTTCTAGAAAGGTGCATTTTTTATTGACTTGTGTATGATTGGGAATTTGCTACTGGCAAGCAAACTTGACTAACGCCAACCAAGAACGATATATTCTAATTTTGATCAGAAAGAATTCATTTTAGGCATCTTCTGCAACCCATATAATGTTACAAGATGCTACTGGACTTATAGTTTCCAGAAGTATCATTTGGCAGCGCAAGAGTATCAAGCAGGGAACCAATTAGAGTTTCAAGGTTTTAAACCGCAATCGGGTAAGACGATTTAGATGATCCCAAGAGCAATTATGACGCCGGGAACACAATCTTGTCGTGTTTAATCAAAGTCTTTGTTTTGGAAGTAACTGGAACATTTATTTTGGCAACATGGACATTGTCAGAAATCTTATACGACTAGCGCGTGTTGCTCTGGGTGGATATTTAGTTTTTATGGATGATCATTCCTCGGTAAAATGGTCGTAATGGATATGCATTCGTGACTATGTATCTAGACTGGCCAGCTATGTCTTCAGAACATGGCTGAAACATGCATGTAAGGCTTGCTCATGGTAGGAATAATCCCCCAAGAACTATTAACAAACTGATAGAAGGTACAGAAGAAGAATTGTTAATTACTTTTCTATAAGTTTGTCACTGGCAACATTTATAAACAAAACAGAAAGAGAAGAACTTTAAAAAGTCATAAGAATGGAGTATATAACAAATAAGGATCACGCTTGTTACACATACCATTAAAAATTCTAAACGTTTTATATTTGATCATTAATTAATTAACAATATTTGAAAAATGAAATTAGAAAAGGCGTGTTGAAAATTTTTATTTTGATTTTAGAAATAAAGAGAACACAAACACATCGTTAACGCGTTATATGTTGTGTACACATGCACTTAATTTGGGACCTGTGTTTGTTGTCCCATAGGATTGCATTACGTGTAGGTATTGATTGGCAATGTGTCAAATATCAAATAAAACATTAATGAACCCAGGGAAATATAAAAGAACAAACAAGCGAGGCTTATTTTATATTTAACGGGCTTATTTGAACTGGCAGTGCTCAATTAGTGAAAATTTCACCGGAGGTAATTTTAAAATTTATCGGGATCGAATAAAAATGATTTGTCTTTTTCTTCCGGATGCATTAAATATTTTACATAGTTAAACTTGAAGTGGTATCATATTATTAAATATTATTACTTTTCCAATATATCTAGAAAGTTTTACAGTAGTAATTTCACTTCGAGTTGTTGAGTCGAGGTTTGTTTTAGCGGTATGTAGGAAGTACCGAGATGAAAGACTTACAAAGTGGTTGTGGATTGTAGGAGGGGACGAGTGTGTAGCAACTATAGGGGGTTGGAGCGAAGATAGGCACAACAGTAGACTGGAAACTTTGCCAGAAATTGAAATTCCACTGCCTTTGAGTGAGTTCTCGTATGCAGAGCTCCTGCAGTCTTTAAGATACGCGGAGAAGCTGGAGAATTCATGGTTGTAGTAGTAGTACGCTCTGTGGGGACCGAGTTTTATTCAAGTTATAAACTAAGTAGTCTTAGAACTTGGAACACTGTCACTGTCATCCAAGACAATTGAAGTATCAGCTCGTTTAATTACTGTTATCTTTGTTAGTTTAACTTTTTAAAAATTAATAATAATAATAATGATGATGGTACATGCAATTGGAAAATTAAAGGATAATCTCTTAATAAAAACTTTTTAATTAGAACAGATTATAACACCCTGGGTTGATTCATTCAAAATCCAATTAAAGCAGCCTTATCAATAGTGCTGCCAAATAATACATATAAACAAACCAAATTTAATCTGCTGTATTTAATTAGAATAACTGGAAACTGAATCCGTTTCTAGCCTCCATTGTATTATATATTCCTATTAACAAAACAACGTTGCCCCTGGCTTTACAATAAGTTAAATGATTTCGCTTTACTTGCTTCAGACAACTCTCGTTCTTCTGGAAAAAAAAGAAATTAGAACATTTTTTATCCTCCGTATCCGGAAAAGAAATTTAAAAACTTTAATTGTGAAACTTTCTCGGCTTAGCATAATAAACTGGTTTAGAATATTCTAATAATTACGGGAAAAATTAAAATTAAAAACAAAAAATACTATACCCGCTTGTCTTTTCTCCTAAATTTAATTACAGTTAATATGTTAATTTATTTAACTCGAATTTCCAAATTTCAAAGGGAATTTAAATAAAGATAACACATTTTCACTGAAAATAATTTCTAGACAATTAAATGGAACATCAACGAGCTGTCTCTCCCACCTGTGAAATAATGTAACAACCCTGATGAACTTAATTAAAACAAACCTTTAAACAAATTAGTATTAATGGACTTAACATCACAGCGTAATAAACAAACCAGGAATATATATATAATTATATTATATGAATGTTAATTATTATATTCTAATTGCAGTTTAATGTAAATAGAATTAGCGGTGAGTACAGACCGATCTTTTTGTCTCGAATCGAATCAATTTTGTTATAAAAAGATCGTTAATGAATGTCATTAAATACCAACCGCTCTTTAAACACAATTATTTTGAGGTTAATAAAATTAAAACCAAGTAATTAATTAGATTTTCCTTTGTTGCATAAATGAACGATAAAATGTTTATAATATAAACAGAGGAATTTAGTTTATTTTTTGTGAGGTTTATTATATTATTTGCAAACAAAAAACAAAAATTTATTTCCGCTATGTTTTTTTAATTTTTTGATAACTTCATATTCAATCAATAAATCAATGTTTCATTATTTGTTTTCAGTTTGAAAAGGGAATTTTTAAAATTCATTATTTAGGTTTGTTTTAATTTTATTAAACTCCGGAAATAGTTTATAAATTATATCCTAAAGCAGACTGCGTTTATTAAATGCTGATTCGATATCACTGTTGGTTATAGTCAGTTATACTAAAAGTAAGTTTTTTAGCATCTAATAAATAAATTAATAAGAAAAACTTTATTGGTTTAAACAACTTACGTTAACATACCCTACTGTCAAGTGCCCACAAAGCTTGCATATTTTTTATTATTATAGGCTGTACATTCTAAAAGAATAAAAGCCACCCATAGGGGTTCATGTTGTCTCTTCTCTTAGTCTCTTTTTTTTATATAAATTTGGTTGTCTTCTCCTAGCATATTTCGTAATTCAAAGTTCATCAGTCTTCTATATTCATCCTCCGCAACTCTAATTAGCCCTGTGATTCTTCTTAGTACTTTCCCTTTAAAAAGTCTTAAATTTTCCTTATGCCTCTCTGTTAGGCTCATCGTTTCGGCTGCGTATGTTACCACTGATCCTATTGCCACTTTACAGACTTTCAGTTTGTTCCTTTGTTTATGCTTTTATCTTTTAGTAGCCATTGGTATTTCCAAAATGCTCTTCTTTATTTCCATACTTCTATCATTTCCTCCATTGATTGTAATTTCCAGATACTTGAAGTGGCTTACTTCTTCAAATTTATATCTTCCAATCTGTAACGGGCTTTGAGTTTTATCCAAGTTTCTCCTGCTGCTTCTCATGTATTTGGTTTTTTTTGCTTTAAGCTTCAGCCCTTGGTCTTTTGTTTCCGTCATCAGGGTTAGTAGGTTTTTGTCTAGACTTTTCATATCTCTTGCAGTTAAAACAATGTCGTCTGCGTACCCTATTAGTTGTCTGGAAAAGTGGGTGATAGATCTTCTGATGTTTGTTGCTATAATTGCTCCGTTTAGCCCATTGTTGAACAGTGTAGTCGACAATGCGTAACCTTGTCAGACTCCTTTCTCTATTTTAATGTTTGGGGTGTTTCCATCTTATGTTACGATGTTTGCTTGCGATCTCTCTCCATGGTCATTTTGGTCAGTTTTACCAGTTTTGATGGTATGCCTATGTGCTCCATATCTTGTAACCGTTTGTGTCTGTCTACGTTGTCGAAGGCTTGCTTAAAATTGACAAATATCATATTCAGCTCTATTCTGTATTCGTAGCTTTTTTCTAGTATTTGCGTTATAATATGGACTGCGTCTATTGTAGACCTTCACGGCCTAAAGCCCTGCTGGAAGTCTCCCAGTTTTTGTTCTGCGCATGTTTCTATCTTCTTTCTAACTATTTATGTCAGCAGTTTGTACGCGGTATTTAATAACATAATCCCTCTGTGGTTGTTAGGGTTGGTTGGGTTGCCTTTTTTGTAAATGGGTACAAGCAGTTCATTTGTCCAATCAGTAGGCATTTTTT
>VTPC01008790.1:8191-23108 GCA_011009095.1 Ignelater luminosus | reverse complement strand
AATTTCTAAAAGAACGCCTACAGGTTTATCCTCCTTGTTAAAAGGAACCATACAGGCAATAAATGATTTTAAAATTTTTCTCACAGAGTACCGTGCAATCAAATAAGAAAAAACTGAATAGATTATATAATTAACTTTTGGTTGGTATATATTGTAAACAAATTAATTCTTGTTGTTTAGGTTATAAATATAGAACTGACGTAAAAAGAACACATGGACTAAGCGAGAGTCAAGCACAGGGGACCGTTTAAGACAAAAAGCGTCCCTATCGTTTCCTGTAGATTGTGTAGCTTTCATAGTATGTATGAGCCAGATTCATCGACTGCTGTACCTCTATCCTACATGTCTTATATCTCGGAGAAAATTGAACCACTACGTAAAACATATGGAAAAAGTGCAAGTCAGTTAAAAATGAAAAACAAACCTTTTTATTAAATTACAAAAAATGACAAATTTAAAAGTTTAGTATTTATTCTGGTGAAAAATAGAAGTTAGTGTCATCACAGCTGGACCAATTGAGGTTAAATCCATCCTTTGTCAGATTTAAATTTTAAAAGTCGTAAAAGACAATAGATGCATATGAGATTTGTATCCTCGTCTGATTTACTAGACATAATCAGGTTTTCATTCTGTTGGGTTTTCTTTTAATAAGCATTAACTTTTTTTTGAAGTTTTACGTCTTATTGCACTCGATGTGATTGGTTCTGTGCCAGTTTCAAATAAAGTTGATGGACCCAGGATTGGTTCTAAAATATTCTCAAGTTCTGATTTATGTTGTGCGTATTATCTTGAGAAATAACATTTTCCGAGCAATAATTGACGCTTAGAAATTTTTGTTAACAAATTTAGTTTTGTATCGTTTATTACATTAATATTTTTTTGGGCGCATCCTGTATATTGCCTCGTCTTCAGCAAAACACATTTGTTGTCTAGACGTCCAAGAAATAATTACTTATGATGTATCATATTTTAATTCTAAAACAGCAATTCTAGAGAAAAATTACATTTTATATTTATATTTTCAAATACGCAGGCATCATAAATTTGTAATTGTAAACGCCAAGTCGTCTAAACAAGATAAACAGGTTTGCCTTTATGCAACTACTTTAGTATCATTTATTTGCTTAAAGTATATTTCTAAATGGTAAATGTTCTATTATATTTAATGCCGATGTCTTTGAATTCTGTTTATACATTGTTTTCTAACCTGTCAAGATTACATTTTTCGTTGTTAATTAAATTGCATCTGAATATTTCCATTGCCAATCAGAGTTCTTAGAGCTTGTGCAACTTAACAGGATGGATTTAATCTCTATCTATCTCGAATTTTGTTTTTTGCGTTAGAGTTCTTTCAGTAAGCAAGCGGATACCATACTAGTCTGAATACGAGTATAGTGCAATTCTTATTGGAAAAGAACTTCTATCTGCCGCATCTTATTGGGAACTTACCGTGGTAACTTTCTTCGAGGTGTGTTGCCCAGTGCAGAATTTTGCTGATGGTATTTAAGCCACAACGAACTCCAAACAATATTATCACCTAATTCTCTGGAGCCACGGAGACTAGCAGCTATGGCTGATCTTCTATGATCACAGATTATGTCATTGTGACCTGTCACCCCACGCAGCATTAGTTACTTGAATGAAATTGCAGTAGGTTTACCTACCGACTTTCGTTTACTATTTAATTACATTCCCAACTATGGTGAAGCTGGAGAAACAATTATCGTCATTATCGATCAACTACCGGACCGACGCGTTAAGTTAAAGACATGTTTCAGGTCATTTTTGTACTTACTAGACTGAATAAACAAACTCTTTAGGTAACCTGTTTGTTATTAATAGAAGCCACCTTGTTAGATTCCCAGCGATGCCTAAGAATTGTACCTTTCTTGAGCTTGCAACTGTGTTAGAACCTGCCGAGTTAGCCAAGTGACAGTAATTTATATTACGGAAAGATTGCCCTTCTGGGTCACTAATTTCCATTTTTTCCGTAACAGATGTTTAATTCTTCTGTTATCATTATCTGCTGACACTGCTGGACTCTCATAAACTGATGATGAAAGGAAATCTGTTTCCGAAAAAAATCAAATTTGACATTAACCATTATCACTTATTAGTTATTAGCCATTCTTCGCTCAAAGTGTATCATATATCACCAGCGTAATCATGCCTCACTTGACCAAATCCTGTTAGACATCCTGCATCTTTATTTTTAAACCTGTTGTGTACTATTGTATTCATTCCATATTGCTCCTACGTTTTTACAGGTTAAAAGAAATTTAATTTGTAAAGTTCATATTGTTGTCTTAAAAGGTAAAGAGCAAGTCCGTAGGCCATCATTTATTATTCCTAATGAAACCAAGAAGTGTTTTAAAATTTATAGAGTCCGTCTCTTTGGGTTTGTAAATAATAAGTTTGTAGCACACTTTACAAGTTTGTATAAACAAATTAAATATTCAACATTTATATTACTGTACTACCTATTTATACATTGAGTAAACCTTCTATTATTTTTACAGAAACATTGAATTACCCACCGTGCATTGGAAATCTCTCCTTTTTAAACAAATGAGCTCGCAATTTAAATAACAGTACGCGTAGGTTTAAGATATTTCATAAATTTCACATTTTATTTTAACAATCGTATTAAATTTTCTTCAAATTCTTTTGACATTTTACTACCCACTTTTGAACGTTCACTTTTGTTAATTTTCTTTATACGACATTCTGTCAGTTACAATTTAGTTTTTGTTCCCCGAGATTGTCCGAGATTGAGTTGCAATATGAGAAAAAAATGACTAAGTATTACATTTCTAGAAATATGACTGATTTAAACATGATATTTCTTTATTGTTCTGATAACAGATGAAAAATGCTAGCAGTCTAAAAAAATATTCGTGTTATCAATCACTTTGCAATGTCATCATCCGACACCCACTGCGAAAATGTTACTTTTTCACCTTAACGTGAAAATCTTTCCGTTCTCTAACAGACAAGATTTTACCCATCAAAAAAACTGAACCTCTTTTTGCGATAACCAAAAAAGAGTTAAATTTGTTAATTGAATAATCCCTGGAAATTTTTTCAATTCGCGAATTGTAGATCATGTTCAAATCGTATTACATATACAAACGTACAATATGTTTGAATAATCCCTAGTATTGGTACAGGAAAGCCAAAACGAGTTATTTTTTCATCAATGTAAAATGATTAAATTCGTATTGGCCTTTTTATTTGTCTGCCTGATTGTTTGCCAAGGCAATTTTTAGGTCATGTATACCCACGAGAAAAAACAACTGCTTGGATTTATTTGTTAAAGAAAATATTAAATAAAAAGATTTTGTGTTTGAAAAAGTCTAGAAACAGACTAGAAAAGGATATTGCGTTCTTTCATCGAATCTCTATTTGATCCAATTCACATTTAATAAGATGGTTTATGAATACTGCCGACAAAATCGTAGTAACCTTTGGAATAAACGATCCGTAGTGTCTATTATTTTGGACCTAACGGTGGTATTTAATACTTTTAGAGATTATTTAGTCTGCACGTTGTTTTGTGGACAATAAAAAAGATGTTTGATGAGATTCAGTTTACTGGGAGTTTTCATGCAGCTTTGGATAAAGAATTTTGATTTCATATACAGGTAAATTAATAAACGCTGTTTATTTTACCCTTTTATTCTGTTTGTTGATTTTCTTTTAACCAAACACTGGAAATTTAGTATAAATCTCCCAATTTGAGTATTTGGTGTAATGTTGTAAAGATAAACTCTTTTGTTTATTACTCTTCTGTATTCTATAACAAGTAATTGAATAACGCCAAAAGTAGGTTTAGACTCCCACAATGCTACAATCAGCAGTGAATGGCATTGCCACTACTTTCATCGTATTGTCTAGAAGCAGACGCTGTTGAATCTTTAATGGGGTTTTCTGAAAGCTAAAACCAAAGTTTACTTTGTTAACGTTCTACGTATATCTAACAAGACTCATGACAAATTATTGAATAATGGAAAAACTTTTAAGTTTATATGTCTATCATGACATGAGCCGTACACAACGTTGCACACAAAGTTGCACGTGAACGTCAGCTATAGTGTGGTTCACAAGTTCCATTTTGGGTATTTTTTGCCTGACTTCACCAAAAATTATGATCGAGGTGTCATTCAATTCGGAATGGCATTTAGAAACTTTTCGAACATTTTGAAGTCCCGTGCAAAAAATTGCAAAAGTTATAAACCAATTCGTAAAAAAGGGGGTTTCGTTCTTTGCAAATATTTCGGAGAATATTGTAAATATCTAAAATCAAAAAAGAGATCCTCAAAGAGCAGGAAATTGCCTACAAAAAAGTCCTAACTCCCGGAATTGTACCACCAATATTTATAATTTTAATTTAGAGGTGAAAATAGGACTAAAAACGCATGATCTGGCCGCCGCGGGCGCCGCTTAGTTTGCTCTCTTTAACAAAAAAAATTTTTTTTACCTATTAAATATAAATAGAATAAAAACATTCAGGTATTATTGGGATACATAAATGAACAATAATCCATCGAAAAAAGACTTTTTCCACAATTTGTTTATTAGTTATGCTTTTGTTAACTAAAGACATTTTACCAATTGAAAATTTACATAAAAACCATGATATTTTTTAAACTAAAAACCTGAGATTTTTTTCACTTCTTAAACTACAAAACAGATCCCCGTTGGAGAAATTAAAAAATTGTTAATCTCCACTTTTTTATAAACAATCAAAAATTGGTAAAATTTCTTTAGTTAACAAAAGCATAACTAATAAACAAATTGTGGGAAAAGTCTTTTTCCGATGGATTATTGTTCATTCATGTATCCTAATAATACCCGAAATGTTCGAAAAGTTTCTAAATGCCATTCCGAATCGAATGACATGGACTAAGTAAACTTAAGAGCGTTTGAGACTCAAAGTGATTTTAGTTTATAAAGCTGGTGTATAAATACTTGGATTTTGTTCTTGTGCTTTTTGGTTATTGTTAACAGTGATTGTTCTTTGAAACCTAAGTTTCCTTGAACATTGGTGGGATCCGGCTAGAACGTGGAATTTTGCACCAAGCAAACGTGAATGAGCTACTGTCGTTGGGAATCAGAGACCTGCACATATCACCTGGAAGAAAGATTGCTGTTATAGTAAGAAAGACCTGTTTTGTTTTGTTATTTGAGTTTTTAAGATTGTTTCATTTGATAAAAGACTAGGAGAACGTGGAATTTCTGAAATATTCCATACGTAAACCTTGCTTAGGCAAGATTAGTTTCGTATTTTCTCATTGAATTATAATATTTACGAGTAATATTTTTAACTAATTTGTAACAGGAACGTTCCCAGGTAATTTTAGCTGGTGTTTGTTAAATTATTGAAACATAAATAATAACTTTTGACTACTGTTTTTCTTTGTTATTAGATATAAAGTTTATTTGTTGCTATTTCAAAATTCATTGTCAAGTTTATCTTGTTTTAATTAATTTAATATTTAGATTTTGGCCTTTTGTTCCATATTTTTAAATTTTAACGTAACAGAATCCTTTTTTTTGTTTATTGTAATAACTTGTTTTTATTGTTGTTTTCTCATTATTTGTTTATCAACTTTGTTCTCCAGTGAAGAAATTACTTCATACCCTTTATTGATATTCTTTCGTAGTGTTATTTGGTTATTTTTATATTCTTGTTTATGTGTGTTTAACTCTTTTTTTTATTATTGTTTCAATAAATCTAAGAAAGGTCGATTATTTACATTTTGTTTTCTTTGTAAGTGGATCCCTGGTCCAGACGAAGCAGCGTTAATTTCGTTACTTTGTTCGTTTGGCTATTAAAAAGCACGGTGGTGCTTAGTCTAGATTTCAATTAAAGGTCAGATACCTTTGTTCAAGAGAGAAGTAAATATTAATCTGATATTTCTTTCTTGGATCTGTTTTTTTGAAAAAGAAGTAAGTCTTCAGAGGACTTCCTTGTCAAAATTAATTAAGACAAATCACGTGTTTATACAGTTTTTTTAGTTCGTGTTGAGTCTCGATCGTGAAACGTTGAAGCGAGTTTTAATAAAGCTTCCACGAGGTAAGTTACACACAGGGTGAGGTTTTGCAAGAAGCCTATATACAGGGTGTCGGATTCACGAGTAGTCGCGTGACCGACCATCAGAACCCTTTGATCTACGACTGCTGGCGCCCTCTTTTCTGAACATCTATTAGTTTAATAAGAGTTCTGAAAATCGGTGAGCTTTTCTTTGTGCGGCTAGGTAAGTTCATTTGAGAATCCACCCCATCTGCGGCATGAGCTACGGGATTTAACATCTACCATTGGTCTGGACGGGACTTGTGCATACTTCTGAGCATCTTCCCGTTACAGCACTTAATGGTATACCTAAGAAAAGCGTATAGAAAAACATTTTTTGGAGTTGTTACTAAAGTTATCCTATTGCTGCAGCTAATTTTAAAGTCATAGACGAACTGAGTTACTTAAAAGCTTTGGTTTTTAAATAATGGAAAATTTATTCCCGGACGACAAGACAGATTTTAGATACAAAGTGAAATCAGTAAATGCGACCCTTACTAAAACGAGTAATCTGAACTAATTCATTAGTTTTGCTTCATAATTCTACTTTTATGTGAGGATGTGCAACATCACGTTAAGCTGTTAAGTAAACAAACATTAATTTATACAAAATGTGTAAATAAATTTTAGTCCTTGGACTTCCCTACCTGGAAAAACCCCAGGTGGGAATCAGGATATTATCAATTTAGAACCTCAACATCTCTCTTTGTCTTGATGCTTGTTGGCAAAGTCTAAATGGTTTCTATCTTACCTGATCTTCATTTTTAAATAAGTTCATCTCTATATAAGATCAACTTACATACTACCTGCAGTAAAAAACAGTCAACCAAAATCTGAGAACATCTAGGCATATAGCATGTACTATCAACAAAAAGAAACGAGAACGAACACCTCTTTTACTACGAGGGTAGTCTGAAAAGTTTCGTTGTTCATCTGTTGACAGTTACTCACCAAAGTTTCAGCCATTTTGGACGCGCAGTTTTTATGTAACAGTCGTTTGAGTGAGTTGATGTGAGTTTTTTTTTTGTGAAAATGGACAAAATCGAGTATCGAGCTGTCATTAAATATTTGTTTTTGAAAGGCAATACGCCTTCGCAAATAAAAGATGAGTTGGATTCTGTGTATGGGGACTCTGCACCATCATTTACCACAGTGAAGTTTTGGGCTGCTGAATTTAAACGTGGCCGTAAGAGCTTGGGAGACGATGAACGTTCGGGACGTCCAAAAACTGCAACTACCGACAAAAACATCGCTAAAGTTCACCAAATAGTGCTAGACGACCGCCGAAGTAAAGTGAGAGAGATAGCAGAGGTTATGAACATGTCAAAAGAACGTGTTTGTCACATATTAAATCAACATTTAGGCATGAGAAAGCTGTCCGCGCGTTGGGTGCCGCGTTTGCTCACGTTAGACCAAAAACGTGTTCGAATGAATATTTCCAACGCTCTTTTGGCGCAGTTTAGGCGAAATAAATCCGAGTTTTGGCGCCGATTAATTACTGTAGATGAAACTTGGATACACCATTATACGCCCGAAACAAAAATACAGTCCAAACAGTGGACTGCAAAGGGGGAACCGGCTCCAAAAAAAGCAAAAACTGTTTTTTCGGCTGGGAAAGTGATGGCGACTGTTTTTTGGGATAGTCATGGAGTTATTTTAATCGATTATCTTCAAAAAGGAAAAACCATTACAGGAGCATACTATGCATCATTACTTGACAAGCTGAAGGCAGAACTTGCGAAAAAACGGCCACATTTGCAGAAAAAGAAAATCCTGTTTCACCAAGACAACGCACCGTCTCACACCTCAGCGGTTGCCATGGCGAAAATCCACGAATTACGGTTTGAACTGCTTGACCATCCGCCTTACTCACCAGATCTAGCCCCAAGCGACTTCTTTTTGTTTCCTCATCTAAAAATTGCGCTCGGAGGACAAAGATTTTCGTCAAATGAAGAGGCAATCACCTTCGTGAACAATTATTTTGCAGAGAAAAATGCCGAGTACTATTTGGACGGGTTACAGAGATGGGAGCATCGCTGGGAGAAGTGTGTAGAGTTATAAGGAGACTATGTTGAAAAATAAAAAAAAAATTTCAGAAAAAATGTCTTGTATCTTTGTTAGATCGGAAACTTTTTAGACCACCCTCGTATATGAATTCTAAGATAATTTAAAATTAGCATTTTCACCAAATGGGTGATTATTATTTTTTACCGTATTCATCGTTGAGTGGAACAGCCATTAAGAAGCTATGGAAGTTTTTCAAAATTGAAAAAAATGGCATAGGTTTCCATAAGCTCTCTTCACGGTGGATCATACATACAACCAAATACCAGCGAGCAACTAGGGTTGCGAAACTTCACCCTGTTAGTGTTCTCCAGAGACTTGTTGAATGGGCTCAATCCTTTTAGTGAGTTCAACTAAAACTATTGGGTTTTTAACCACAATAAATCGAACTGGGTGATACAAAAAATAGTTCGAGAGAACCAAGGAATTTATTTTCTTCTACGTTAATCCTTAGAATTGCATTCGTTACCGTCTTAGAGCACGGTTCTCACTTTACTTGTCAACCTTGTGCTCACGACAGTTAAATATAAAAACATAGGAATTGCATCACCACATTTTGAAATTCAGACAACAGGTCGAATACTTGAAATGAGTCAAATTAAGAATTTTCTGTAAAGCAGTTCACACTCTCACATGCAACTAGACTCTTGAAAAAACCATAAAATGAACTATAGGTTGTCCGAACTACAATAGGACTGAGCAATGCAAATATAAAGTAAATACGTAGGTTATAAAAATAGAATCTTACTGGTAGTTCTCTTATAGTACATACGAGGTGTGTGAGAAAAGTAATGAGACTGGCAACACTGCGGGAGATCTGGTAACGTTGTGTCTACCGGCCTGTGTTAAACCGGTTTGTTTATCGCTTCCACTTCCTCAGTCCGAGTTACAACTCCGTACAGCTAACACATTATTTTTGACAGCGCCATCAGTGAAGTTGTGTGTTACAGAAATGGAGCATCGGAATTTAGAGCAACGTTGTGCAATAAAGTTTTGTGTTAAACTTGGTGAATCCGCGAGTGTGACTTTTGAAAAGTTGAAACAGGTCTATGGGGGAACAGTGCTTATCAAGAGCACAAGTTTTCCGCTGGCACAAATCATTTTTGGACGGCCGAGAACACGTTGAAGATGAACCTCGCTCAGGGAGACCTTCAACTTCAAAAACTGACGAAAACGTTGGACGTGTGAGGGTTCTTGTGAGATCAGACCGTCATTTAACGATAAGGATGATGAGTGAACAGTTAAATTTAAATACTTTCACCGTGCATCAAATTTTGACAGACATCATGACAATGCTCCGTGTCACACAGCAATTTCCATCAGTGAATTTTTGACCTCAAAACGCATTACTGTTGTTCCTCATCCCCCCTATTCACCTGATTTGAGTCCTTGTGACTTTTTCCTTTTCCCGAAATTGAAACATGTCCTAAAAGGACGTCATTTTGGAACTGTGGAGAACATTAAAATGACTGTGACCGACCAGTTAAAAGCCATACCAGTTGAAGACTTCCAGCGCTGCTACCAAGAGTGGGAACAACGACTCCTCCGGTGTATAGCTGCCCAAGGGAACTACTTTGAAGGGGATAACATTGTTGTTTGAAGAAAATAAAAACTTTGGTTAGTATGAAATCAGTCTCATTACTTTTCTTACATACCTCGTAGAACACATGTAAAAATGTGTGAAACTGAGTCAGTTATTGATCAACAAGTGTTTTTTTTTATAAACTTTTTATTAATAAATAGAAATACCATAGACTTTTGAATCTTAAATAACCTCACATCTGCTTCATTTTTCTAACTAGTTATAACAGATTTTGCCAATTAAATATTAGAATCGAAGTAAACAGTAATAATTGTAGAAAATCATTATAAAGAGCTAATTTCTAGACTCTGTAATGCTAATTAAGGACGAAAGCGGACTGAACTGGAAAACAGAGGGTTTTCCTTCATCACGACAAACGTCATGTATCCCCTGGCTTTATTTACAGCGCGGACCTGAGATTGTACTACAACTTTACCGTCTTAACTGTACAACAGGCATTTAGTTGTTTCCCAAATTAGAAGATTACGTTGAAGCACTTGTTGTTAGAAATAATAGCATGCTAATGCACAATTAGGTAAAGAATCAGAATAAGAAATTATTAAAAGGGGAATAAATTTGTTTATACAAGTTTATGTAATGGGGTTAATTGTTCTTTTCTTGTTAATTATTAAGTCATTAAAATCACAACATAAATTTTAATTTAATTAAGTCCGAATCTGGTGTTTTATAATCGACTGTAGGGCGACAATTGCGTTTAATGCCGTTTCAAAATTCTAACTGACATCAACCCTAATATAAAAGATTAACTGTTGGATTTTACAACATTTTTATTATAAAAACTTGAAGTAGATATTATAAGGGTAGCTCAGATGTCCACATAAAGTGTCACTTGAAAAGTTGTCATAAAAATTTGCCCCGATTCTATTTTTATGATGGATCTATTCCTACATTTGGGACTAGTTGGTAATAAAATTGAAAGTGGCCGTATCGGACAATCCACACGGATGATTTGTAGGTAGTAAATTCTCTGGTTCAAATCCAACGTCAGAATTCATTTTTTTAACGCTTTTATTCCTACTTTTCTTCCATCTTAATAATGATATATTACAAACTTTTTTTGTCGGTTTTCACCAAAAAATTTTCCATTAATTTATCCTAGCAGGAAAATTACATTTCTAAAATAGCATCAACTTCAAGGTCAATAAGAATTTCCACATTTCTGCCCTTTAATTTGTACCAGAAATAAACAAGGGAATAAATCTTCGAATGTCGGGTATTTAAGGGGTGTCACTGTTTTTGAACGCTTTCCAAAACCCGTAACAAACTACCAGTTTTGAAAGACACAGGTAACATTAAATAGGTTGCCAACTCAATTGTAGTCAGACACAACACAAGAAATCGTAACTTTAAGGGCTTTCTGGCGCAGGCGTTAGACCTGAGTGCACGTAAAAGCGTCGGTCTGCCGCGGTAGCCTCAGTGGCACCGCGACGCCTTCAACGCTTCATCCCGTGAGCTTTTAGCTTTTCTGCGACGCCTCGCCGTCTACCGAACTTTCAAACTGCGTGAACGTGCGAGGAGAAGGATATGCAATTACTTTTTTGCTGAAACGTGAGAAAAATTTATTGGTTTTTGTAGAATGTAAGCTATGAGATGTTTTATTTTTCTTATTGGATTTTTGTAATCGTTTTCACTTTTTATCAAAGGTTGTAAGATTAATATTTTAAAAAAGTTTTAAATCGTCTTGCTAGATAAATAATTTTCCCAATCAATAATTCAGGAAAAAATTTGCAAACTGTAAGATTTGCAAAAAAAAGTAAATTTAACTTCCTTTGAAGCTATTTTGTTATTTATTTATTTGTAATCACCTTAAAAATCATTTTAAAAAATATCTAATTGAAATAAATAAATCTACATTCAGATGTTTATGAACTCAAAATTAAATTACATCAAGCACGCACTTCTCTTTTTATCTTGAGCTTAGAATGACTAGTGATGAAAGAAAGAAAAATTTTAAAAAATTCACATCTTTGGTCAATTTTAACTTCAAAGAATGAATGAGGTTGGTTTTTTAAGCACTCACTTATTTATTGGTTCGGTGTCCTCTTCACAGTTTAATTTTACAAAATTAAATTTACTTCATGTTATTTTAAGGTGAATACTACAAAAAGTAATTAAAACAATGATGAAACATTAAATGTGGGTTTAGGTTAAAAGGGGTTTAGAGATCAAGTTTTCTGTATATTATCTACAATGTAATTTCATTGAAACTCCAAAGTATAATTAGTTCCAGGTTATGTTTATAAATTTGTCATTTTTATGAAAGTAACAATGAAAATAAAAGGCAACAAATTTATACAAGCGAAAACCATTACAATTATTAATAGGACAAGAGCAGCCATTTTAATTAAAAAAAAAGGAAACTTCTAAGTATTTGTTTAGAATCGATAATGTATTGTAAGAAGCACGCAGCAACTAATAAAAAGAAAAATTTGTTTAGCTGAACCTGACAGAAGAAAAATTGTTGTTTTCGTTAAACTCATGAAGACAAAACTGCAGATCTTCTTTCTTTTACCTTTGTTTTGTGTGAGTTAAAATACAGAAATTTATTTTACTTTAAAATAGCTACCAGTCTTATAGTTTGCAAAAAAAGCTAAATAAACCTTCTTTCAAACTACCATTTCATGAAATATCTCTGGAAATTAAATTTAAAAATTTTAACTAGTCCGTTTCTTTTCAATTTCTCTTTTTCTAAATATGAGTAATTTTTAAAAAGAAAATTTGTCTAATTCTGAATGGTTGTGAAAATACCTGTTTTTGGAACCTGAACAATGTTGAGCAAAATGTCCAAAAGGCATTGTCAGTGTTCTTTGGCGCCTAGTATTTTTTGCACCACCAAGAAGCTGTCAAAACAAACATAGCGAAGACCCGTCAGGTTCATAGAACTATATTTAGCAACGACTTTTTTTTCATAATTAATTACACCATAAATTCCTAAAGTATTGACCATTCTTTCTGAGACACCCCGTATATGAATTTTAATATGTAGATAGATACATGCTAAACGGTACAAAACACCGTAATGCTGTACATGGCGCTTGGTATAGATGCATTTTATTTTTTGATAGCCTGAATATTTTTGGCTTTAAGATAATGGATATTGGCTGTATCCCTTTAGTCTTGCTAAAATGCATGGGCAAAAAACATGAAAGAATGTTTACTCTTTGCCCTTACCACAACAGGTAAGCGGCTTATTAGCAAGTCGGTTGTAATATTAATATTGTTTGTCACTCATTTTGAGTAGCTTTGATCTGCGGTATTAATTTTTGAAGCCTGATTTGAATCTTCTCAAGGTTAGTTAGCAATGAGTCTATTAACAAAGTTTTATAAAAGGCTAATAACAGGCTTTGGCCTATGAAAAAGATTGGTAAATAGGAAGACAAAAGTTCCATTGCTGGCCTAAATTTGAATATAATAGTTTCAACCTTTTTCCAAGATTTGAAGATATCCATGAGACTGTTACATTCTAGCCTAACCCTAAAATCTGAATGTTTACTTGCACCTTTACAACTTTAATTCTTTCTACTGAGCAACATTACGGTCATCTAAATAGTTTAGTGTAGAGTATTGTAGCTACTGATTTAAGTTCTACAACCGAGCAGTTGGAAAAAAAGCAAAAGACAAAATATCAAATGCTTTTAAGATTTAAAGTCGAATACCCGCTACAACTTCACAAGGTTTTTAGAAACTGAATAAAAATCAGTAATTTCTTGAAAAATAAAGTGTCATTAGCACTTCGCTGATTGCATATGCTGTAAGTTTGGGTCACCGCGAGGAAACCGACGTTAGATATAGCAGAAGCTATAGGAGCACACGGAAACTTACAGCGTATGTAATCTGGACACTGATCATTAGTGATTTTGGTATCACTAAAAGTGAATTTTTCTTCGGCAAGGTGTGTCTTCTGAAATTCGTTGCTCCTCCAAAGCAATTTTGTAAGAATTACGTCTTGAAAACCTGCAGCTGCATATCATTACCTTGTCAACATAATAATAACTTCAAAGTTGACAATATAACTGAAGCAGTGAAACTCCTAGGTCTTTCTTTAGACTTTTACATCTTAGTACTCTAGATTCAATGTTTCTAAACTGTGTTTTGCAGAGGAAAGAGCAGTCCTTCGCCAACCTTTGCATGAAAAGCAACAAACAGTATATGAATGACAAGACAGACTGAGAAATTGCCAGAAATAAGAACCAGTTGAGCGACGTTAGTAAGCTTAAACTTCGCTGAATTTTATTTAGTTATGACTGGTACTCATTTAGGAAAAAAAGCCTTGTCGGTTCCAAAGACTTCACTTACTCAAAATGCAGAGAACGAGTTAATCTAAAAAGTTTGACCTTTTCAAACAACCTGATAGATACGAAAATAAATCTGTACAGGTTTGAAAATCTAGGCATTTGGGAATATGGTATTGCCCACTTAAACTTGAATCTATAGATTTCTACATTGTTACACAGATAGTACGTATGTTATATAGTCTCTTGGGATTTCTTTGGGGAAGAGGGAAAACATCTTAAAAAGCATTAGATTGCGCCGTTTAATTTATTTTTCAATTTTATTAGCACTGAACTGGCACACGACGAACGGCTGCTGTTCGCCGGAGAGCTTGAGGTGGGTTCGATTAAGTCGACTGTTTGTGTTTTAGGGCGCCAGCTAGCTTTTTCTTCTTGATGTTGGCAAATTATAGCAGGAAAGCTAGCGAACCTAACGGTAGTAGTATAATAAGACCGTGTGGATTTTTTTTTAAACCAAAAGACTCAACTGAAATTCGGGGGGGGGGTTAATAAAATTATATAAACAGACTTTTACATAAAAAATTTGTGGTGGTGTCTTACTGATGCCACGCTGGTGGTAATCACGCCTAAAGTCATGAACGGTTATACAATAATCTCTCTGTATGATCTCGATAGGAGGACGCAAGTTATCGATAAATATTGGTTAAATAAAATTTTAATTAATTAAAGGCGCATTACACAGGTAAGAGCTCTTATGGTATATCATTGGCGCATACAAGTAATTGAATATTATGACTAATAGTAGTGTTTGCGACTTCTATCAAATCAAAAAGCAGGAGCTGTCACGTCAAAAGGGCAAGGAAACTATTTCTTTTTCGTGGGGAGTTAATTCCCTTCAGAGATTTATTGTTTTTCTCAGAAAAAAACTGTTTTTGGAAAATT
>VTPC01008789.1:97620-127367 GCA_011009095.1 Ignelater luminosus | reverse complement strand
CAAACTAAATGTCTGGAAATTCTGGGAAAGCACTGGGAATTTAGTCTAAACACTCGTAGACATCTAGACACTAGACAACCAACAGAGTATTAGTTCAAAATTAAGAATTATATCATGCAATTCGAAACGTAGAAAAATCTGAAGATAATCCGTTGTGCTACGCTGATTGTACAAAAGGTACGTCTAGAATTCACACAGTTGTGGAGTTGAAAATCAAATTTAGGGACTTGCAGATATGAACTTTCATAGTGATTTAAATGTCTGAATATTCTGAAAGAAACACTGGAAATTCTGGGAATCTATTCTAAGCACTTGTAGACACTAAATAACCAACTGATTATTAATTCGAAATAGCGAACTAGGTTATGTCATTATCGAGATGTGGAAGAATCTTTAGAGACAATGTCCAGCGTAGATGCTAACCGCGCATGTGGCTTGTTATAGCACACACCCCGTATTAAATTTAAATCGACAAAAACTTGTCGACGTAGAATTTTTGGCACAAAACTCGGCAACCATTCTGAACAACTGAATGACCTTAAAGTACTTTTTGTACCTAAGAATTGCATTTGATGAGATCCAAAGGGTAACAGTAAAGGAGTTGGTGTCCACAGACATGATATTTTGTGTTTATTTTATACATCTCATCTATTTTCTCTAGATTAAATATCTAAACACGTTCTAGAAGACCGATAACTTTTCAAATTTATTCATTTGGAATTTAAAAGAACTCCACATGTTTTCTCAAATTTCCAAAATCCAGATAGCTTGTTTCCTGTTTCTTTATTGCTAAATATGACTGTTACATAGCATTTAGCTAAAAATAGAAATCTGAGACTTTTTTCCTTTCCTGGACATTTATTCAAATTGTTATAATGAGTTAGCGAAATTAAAGATTCTTAAGTAAATTACATTTTTTGTACTGTTCAGTCTACAACTAAAAATGTCCATAATTCTTTCAATATTGAAAATAGACAAAATGGCTACTCTTTATTTTCGACTTGTAATGACCTAAACTGTACATTGATAAAATATCGGATGTATGTCACGAGACACCCTGTATGCAGTGTTCATAAATGTTTCTGAGTCCAGTTGGTCATAGAATCTAATTTTGATGTGCCGCCTTGTTGATTTATTTCAACAACTAATGCGTATTTGTTTTCTGTCATTTGTCAATTGCAAATGCCATTGTCCTGCATTTAGCAATTTAGTTAAATCTTGTGCTGAAATTTGTTGTATTGTTCCACATTTTATTTATTATTTGGTTTTTATTTATTTATTGTTATTTACTATTGTTTATTAACAACCAATTTTAACTTGATTCTTAAAAAAACATAAGATTAAGCAGCCATAATAACAACGATGCAATGCGTGTAACGTGACAAACATTCTAATACATGTCCTATTTTTCAAAAGACAGCAAATGCAGCCTCAAGCATGATTTCACAGCTCACTGGACATTTATAAACACTTTGCATAGAGAAAAGAGCGTAATGTAACAATAGCGCCACGTGAGTTAAATTTTCCAGTCATGCTCTTATGTTGCAATTCCTTTTTTCAAAGAGTACAAAGAGGTCTTCCTTTTAGTAAGATCGAACTGCTTGGAGGAAATAATTATAAGTGTGTTCACATTCTAGCTTCTTAATCTAATATACAATCGTCGGTTTTGACACTTGTTTGGCTAGGTACCGTATAACGAACATTTTAACTCGAACGTGGCTTATCAATTAGTTAGACTAGCAGAGAGGCTGCTGATTGAGCGACTGGGGTTGGATTCTCAATCAGAACCTCATTGGAATTTCATAGTCATTTTTTCCCTCGAAAAGCAATGATAAACTTACTTCTGCACAAAAATTCCTCTAAATAGAAGATCCATAAGCGTTTCCGGTTTACATTACATATTAATTGTAGTAAGTTATACCATTACACTGAAATGTCCTAAACTCACGTAACTCAATCGGCTAACGTCTTGTAAAAGTCACGGAACCTCAAAACGAACAAGTTTATCAAACAGATTTCTGATTTAAAATCTTGCTTCCTTATTTGGAAGAAAGCAATGTTTAGTATTCTAATCGACTTAAAGATTGTGACTTCAAGTTGGAGATCAAACCCATGAGTTTTGAGTTTAGATACAAAAGGGTGAGCAAATTGGTCTATACGAGATTTGTTATCGATTTGCACTATTTTTGTGTCTATTATTTCCGTACATTCACTTATTAAACATAATGGACAAATAAACAACTATTGGATTGTTTTTACTTTTTGTAAATAAATAAATAATTTTGAAAACAATTTATGGAGCAGCCGATATTACACTTTCCTATGTCGGAAAGAAGAAATCAACATCTAAAATTAGCTGGTTTCATTCAATATAATAAAAATAAATTACACAATTACACAAAACTTTTTAATGCATACAAGATGTAACTCTAGTATTGTAACAAACTTGGGGGAGGGATTCTTTGAGTGATTTTAAGAAAGTTCCTATAAACATGGGTCCAAAACTCAACCGAGAAAGTTTTATTTAAAATTTATTGTTTTTGCAATATTTCAAGAACATGATAAGATACTTTCTACATGCTTGTTATTTTAAGGTGCCTACTATTTTATGTACTTTTGTGCTTGATATGCTTATTGGAGGTGAGGAAGAGCTAGCTCATTACTCTAAAGAAAATTGTTACACCACTGAAATAATAAAAATATTTTTCTATTTTAGAAATCAAGAATCAATTTGGCAAAAAAGTTCTTTATTACAATACTTAAATTACACCCTGTATACTATGATATATCTTTTGCCTTGTGGCCTGTGACAAAGCTTACAAGCTCCAACTTTGTCCATATTGAACTTTCATTGGCCACCCTTTATAAGCAAAGCTATAACCATCTTAAACCACTCAAGTTAACAAGATTTAGAGACCTCATTCGTGTCAGTGTGTTTGTTGTTTTCTTTCATTTTGCATTTTGCATGCCTTTTTAACATTTTGTCAAATACTTGAATCATAATAATTTAACAATGGCACAGGTGTTAAACAGAGTGTTTTTTGTTGGGAGGATTATTTGTAGGAATATCAAAAACTGATACTAGGATAAGTTATATAGGACGATAGTCTGTATTTTCTAAAATTATTCTTGACTACACGGTGTTAGCTAAAAGCATGATACATGAAGTTTAGGTTATCTTAAATATAATACCTTGCATATTTTCTTATTCCTCATCCAATGCTGATTATGACAGTATGGCTTTCTGGAGACCTAAATCAAACAGTTTCAGAGTTATTCAAATTTTTCTTGTAAAACTTTTGTTAGATATAACATCTTGATTATAATTGATAAATATGTGATTTTAAAAATTTTTAAATTAAATTGCTTTTTTTAATAAGCCTAAAAATAAAAATCTGGAGATCTAGCTGGCCATTCTGGAAAACCTCACATTCCAATCCACCTAGCTGTTTGGAAAAATAATGTCTAAATAATCATGAACATGACGAACACAATGAGCTGATGCTCTGTTGTGTTATTGTCATTTTTGCTAATGCTTTAATAGTGTTCTAAACATTTTTTTGAATTATGTAAAAGTGTAAAGATCAGATTTCTTAAATGAAACACCCTGTATATTTTCTTATTTTCTTACTCCTCGACCAATGCTGATTACAATGACAGAGCAAACAGACAAACCAAGCAGTTTTAGAGTTATTCGATTTGTTCTTGTAAAACACTGCCAAAGATAATGAGTAACCTGGTATAATTGATAAATATTTGGTTGTAAAAACCTTGCAATGGTAAACTTCAATCTGTAATCTTTAGAAATAATTCTTAAAATTTCAATTACAATTATGATCAAAAAAAGAAAAACATAATTTTATTCATTTTTTTTAATGGGAGATGCTGTATATTTTAATATTCTTTTATTCCACATTCGTTGCTGACAGCAACGAATTAGCATAAAGGTTTTGGCTTTATTCAGTTATTTGTTGTGAAATGCTATGAAACTTCTTGATTCACTCTGGAATAATTAAGGAAATTTGTAAACACAACTTTAATAAATTAAATGTAGGTACTTTGTCTTTATGTAGAAATGCTTACTAAGCTTTTAGCTACAAACCTTTCTTCTCTAAAGTGATAGAGAGAGGCAAACTCTAATTTTCCTGACTTTTTAAATGATACAACTAAAACATGGTTTCTGTTCTCTTCATTAAGTTTAAATATTCTCCAATTACCATGACAACCAATTGTGTCCTTTTTCTTCTTGTTAAAATCAGATAAAGCTCTACCTGTTTAAATCTTTAAAGAAACTTCATTAGTTAGGGAAGAGAAAGTAGAAACCAAACTTGTACATCTTATTTTTTTTCTTACTTCTTAATTGTTGTTGACCTCAGCAGTTTAGCTTTATAGGGTCTGCACCTATCAGTTCTGGTAGTATTTGATTATTTGTTACGAAATGTGCAGTCAATGATTTTAGAAAGTACAGACAATCATCCTGTACAACTTATCCCAGTAACAGTTTTTGATATTCCTATAAATAATCTTAATGATGTTTTTCAGAATGTCAGTAATAAATTACTTTATTTTTGAAATTTGTAAATTTACTTCTAAAATAGTAGTTTACACAACTATTTATCAATGCATAGCTAATTGTATGTTAACATAACTATTAATTACTTATCTTGTAACCAACAGTGATGATATAGATTATATTGTATAAATTCAACTGTGACTATTTCTACCAATCACAGCTGTCCATTACTGATATGGTACTACCAACATCAGAGGCGAGTCTGAAGTGTACAAACACTGCACAATGCATATTAAAAATAACAGAACTAAAATTTAAAAAGTCTTTTCTACGAAATTTCAGAAATTTGAAAAAGAAAGGTTTTTGAGTTCCAGGTTTCTTAAATGTTTTCTTTGTCTCTTCCAGTTCTTTGTAGGCTTTGCAATTATCACACATATTGCCACTACGTATGCTAATTATATCAAGATTTTGATTTACATTGGCAGTGAATTAATGAAATGTTATATAGGTTATGAAGTGTCTCTTACATAAACAGCTTTTCAAGTATGAACAATTCTAGAAAAACATAAACACAACAGACACCTTTTACTCTTTTTATTGGAATTTTTGTATCAAAAAATAACATTTTACTACATCAAATTGACTACTGTTTCTGTTTAAAACAAACATATATTTATTCACTGAAAATTTATATAACAAGCTAACAAGTATCTTTTTGGTGGAATGACATTAAATTGATTAAAATATTAGCATTCGGCACCTTTCAACTACTTGTACGCACCATAACAATAATTTACAATATTAGCAGGTAAAACATGAAAGTATTTTTACAGACTGTTACTGTTACTGTTCTGGAAGTAGATATACCTTAATTATTATTACAAGAGGAGTTGCATTGGTATCATAGCAAACAGAAAATCATAAGGTAGATACAAAAAAAGCAACTAGTTTCTAAGCACCGAATGCAAGTGACTGAGGAAAAAGTTCTTAAAATTACTAGACAAGCATAAAGTTGGAAGTGATCTATTTGTTTGGGAACAATAAAGGCGATTAATATTATTATTATATCATCCAGTCTGACAAATAGAGGTAAATATTATGTGATTTTAAGATTGGCCATTACGATCCCCCAACACATCTAAGGATTTAGTTTATATATGTTGTTAGTCACTCAGAATGGCCCTTATTATCCACATTAAATAAGTCATGCTTTTACCAAGCCCACAATTAAAACTAATTAAATAATAATAATTTCGATTCAATGACAATACTGTCATATTAAAAAGAAAATGCTCCATCTGCAAACAGTTACATTTCTAAGATTTTCCGTTAATTCAATATTACTAACTATTGTTTGCATTCTTTAGATTTTAAGTTCAGTATATCACTTAAATCTATTCTTCTGTGTGTTAATCATCCTTAGCTTTTTCATTGAAATCTGTACCAATATTTAATAAACAATTAGAAGAGAAGTTTAAACGTTAATCCTATTTTACTTGAAATGTTGATTTTGCAGATTGGACGTCTTTAAGACAACAAGAATTTTCACTTTCTCAAATAATACTTTAATAATAAAAAATGCAAGGAATAATTGACCACTGGTTCTTTGATGATACTTCTACTTTAAAATTAAATTACAATTATTATTGTGCTATTTTAAATGAAATCTATAAATTACATTCCTTAAATAATAAAAATAAAATTAGACTAGCACTTGCGTTCATTGTATACAAAAAAACAACTAACATTGATAAAATTAATAAAAAGACTTGATGCTTCTAAGAAGAAAATAAGACTCCTGATTTAAATAATAAATAAATAATAGGTATAAACACCATTTCTATATAATGATCAAGTTACCTATAAAAATTAATAGACTAAAATAATTTACGTCATAATGTGTGTCTATGTACAAGCATGCTGACTTTCTGTTTTGCATGCCCTTTGCAATTAAAGTTATACTTAAAATCAAGTTCGTTTTTACAATCCTTCACATCACAATTGGTATCTCCATTTAATACTTCATTTACAATAATCACATTTTCAGCATCATTAATATTAGAATCATCACTTGAAATATTTCCACTATCCTGATTAAAGCTAGAAATAGAATTTATATCTGTAGGTCCCGCTTTTTCATTGTGAATCTCTGCTTGAATTAAATGGACATTTTCTGCATTAATCTTATGATTTACTTCGGTGAAATTATTTTCACAGCATTGTTCACTTGTATATGGTTTCTCATCATTAATATACTGTCGATTTAAATTAGCCGTAGGAACTGAAGTAACATTTTCTACATACATACTACTAGAAGCGTTGTCATTACAGTTGTCAATATCATTTTCTTTGCTTACAGCATCATTTGTTTCACAAACAATTTCTTGTTCGTTAATACTACAACTTTGATTTTCTGTGCAACAATGCTTAAAATTATGTGCATATTTATAATACTTTTCATTTTTATTACTATTAATAATGTTTACGTTGCTTTTGTTTACATTTTCCTTATCAGTAACTTCATGCGTCCAAACCATAACCACTCAATCTCCTCGGTGTGGTCTCAATCTTTCTGGTTCAGTATTTCCTTTATACACGTACACTTGTATCAAAATAAGTACATCCACTGCGACTTGTATTGAACCACACACCCAAAATTGTAGTGGAGCTTCACGAAATAAAAAATATAAGGTTTTAAAAATGTCTCCACATGTCCACATAACAACCATGCTTATACTGGAAAACAAAAAAAAAATTACTAGTACAAGATTAAAAATTTAATACACAGATGATAAATTGAAATGGACTCATTTATTTATTTACATTTCCGTCTGCCAACAACAAGTCACAGTCTAAAGGAATGACTGTGATATTCTGCGATCTTTCCCTCCAGCATGGCATTACACCTATGTGTAACTAACCTTACTTACATCTACCATATTTTCTTTAGCTATCTTGTGTGTGTAAACAATGTGTATGGAATATAAGCTATATGCAAGGTCCATTTAAATTTATTGTCTGTGGTTTAATCAATAATCAGTATGATCAAAATCATTTTGAAGATTGCATAACACACTGTATTAGTTACAAGCTTTAAATTTATTCATATGGCTTTAGAACTTCCTAGAAACTAAAGATCCTCAATGTCATATGTGACAGATCTTTATTGGAGTTTTGATGTCTTTTCAACTTTGGCAATGTTACTATATTAACATTAAGGGTGGATGCATTGTTTTTAAATTCAAATTTAAAATCTAACATTTGTGCAAGCATCAACACAGATTCAGTATTCACGTGCATTAATTAAAATATCACATTAAAAAAGAAATCAGAGTAAAAGAAATGAAATGTAATGTTATGCTTGAAGGCTATCCAATTACACCTACAATTATCAGCAAATAAGGCCTCTTTTGAGTTTGTCACATCAGGTACATCTAAATCATTAGTAATAATAGAAGTAAAGTGGTCCAAAACTTGCTACTTGTAGAACACCTCATACTATTCTAAATCTTTTCATCCAACTGCCACTAGATATCACTATTTGTTATTTATTATTTATTAAACAAGATGTAAATAATCTAGTAAGTTACTTGAAAACAAAAGCGATTTTTTTGTTTAATTATTTACTTATTACAAAAATGTTTATGAATTGTTTATTTTCATTTAACATCTGAATAAAGATTAAGACTGTTTAGAAATCTTCATTTCTTAATCATGTAACATGTAACAATCAGAAGTAATACAAACACCAATAGCAAGATTATCAATCAATATAACACTGGTTGCCTGGAAATATTCGATGAGCTCAAATAATATTTATCAATCATGGCTGGCTATTTTCTGTTGATTATAAATTTGACCAATCGATAGAATACTGTTATAGACAAAAGGCGTTTTAGCTCAATTAGCAATATATGCAACAATAAACTATTGTTAGAGATTTATTTGAATAAATTATAAGTACTACAAAACAGAAACTTTAATTATCTCATTTATCTTTTAAAATTACAATAAGAAAAGTTGTATTTTTGAGTCATCAGTCAAAAATCTAAGAAAAACTATAAAAATTGCTATTTCTAAACAAATGAAGATAAGTTGGATATTTACAGATGCCATCTAACACCCTGAAGACATATCTGAATAAAGATTTTTAAAATTGATATGAAAGTGTTTCATTACATTTATTGGTTATCAATTTACCTTGAAGCTCTGATGCTCACTTATTTATTGATGACTAATCAAGAGTGATATAATGGGTGGGCTAAAAGTATCCGGAAAAAATGTATAAAATGATTAAATAAAAAAGATACAAATTGAAGGTAAATTAACTTTATTTGCAAAATCAACAATATTTCCTGGCTAGGATGCTTATGTTACAAAATGCAGAATGAACCTTTTTCCTCGAGTTTTCTTAATTTTCCCCTAACCTTACACATCATATCTTGGATGATATCAATTTTTATTTCTTTGAGCTTTTTTTCCATGAAGTTGTAAACTTCTTGCAGAGTTTGCTTCCCATCCGTTTTCATAGACTGAAGAAGCTAAAATGCCCCAAAACTCTTCTATAGGTCGTGCCTTCGGAACATTGGGAGAATTTGCATTTTTATGGACAAAATTTATATTTTTGCTGCGTAACCATTCTTGGACACTCTTTGCGTAATGTCAGGATGCTAAGTCGGGCCAGAACACATAGTTACCATCAGAATGATAAGTATCAATGAATTTAAGCACTGATGGCAAGCACTGGTCTCGATACACTTCTGCACTGACGGCTGGACCAGAAGAATGTCTTACGACTGGCTCTGAAATACCTTTCTCAGAAATTGTAACCCTGACCAAAATTTTCTTCTCAAATTTCTGTTTACACTTAAATTCAATATTGTCTGGGACATTTTCTTTGTCTTTGCTGTAAAACCCATTATTTCCGAGTATGTTATTATTTGTAAAAGTAAAATAATTTTCGTCATCCATAATGATTGATTTATTCCCTTTCAAGACATCCTTTCGCAATTTTCCACACTTTTTGGGGATTTTGAAGAGTTGTTTTATTGTATACTTAGGCGCCTCTTGTCTTTTGTAATAATTCACGCCATATTTTTTTAATGTATAACGTATACACCCTCATAAGACATCGAGCTTCCTTGCCAGTTTTCGTTGAGAGGCACCAATCTTATGTTCAGCATTGCAAATATTTTTTTGTTCTCTGGTACTGAGACATGATGGTCTTCCTGGTCTTGGTTTTTCATGAAATGGTATACCATTTTCATACCGTTTAATGATGTCATAGATTGTCGATGTCAAAATATTTTCCTCTTTAAAGTGTTTTATCACATAACATTTTTCTTCATGTCCAAGCATATCGTATACACGTTTATGCAAATCTTCACTGTTTTTCATACTGACGAAATAATAACCACTTTAACTCGATGGAAGCACGAAAACACTGTGATAAGACTGTTTTTATATTTTCTGGATATTTTTAGCCCACCCGTTATCAGGCGATTCCCTTCAGTGGTATTTATCTAAAAAGTGCAGATGAATATTATACAGGGTGTATTATAAAAAGAAACGACAATGATATAAACTTGCAAGGATGACGACCAAATTGGAATTCCTTATGATTTCTTTCAAATTTATCCCACAATTTTTCATTTTTTATTTCAGAAAAACTAAAAACTAAATGATGTTTCTTTTACTTTAGTTACACTTTTAATTAATCTTAAATGTAATTCATAAAAATAATTAATTATATACAGAATATAGCCCTCCCTTAAATATTTGTGGTAAATTCTTTAGATCTGATTCAATTAGGGTTTTAGGGGCCGTCCTTAAATTACGTAACGCAAAATTGAACGATTTGTATACCCCCCCCCTTGTAACCCACCTGTAACGCAAGCTCGAACCCTCCCTTAAATATTACGTAAAGCAATACTCTAAGCCCCCCCCTCCACATTTATTTAATATGAAAATGTTCTAATTTTTTATTGAAAAAGATTTTATTAGAAAGGAATGCATCAAAGTGGGGTTCGTGCGACGGTTGTGGTCTACACACAGACTGCTTGAGTTCAGACAAGTAAATTTGAGTTTAAATAATATTTTATCAATAACATTTTATCGTTACGTAACGTTACTCTTGACCCCCACCTCCCCCTTGGTAACGCTACTCTGGACCCCCATCCCCCCTTGGAGCGTTACGTAATTTAAGGAAAGCCCCTTACAGGAACCAGACATATTTCGAAAGTAAGTTCTATAAATTCTTTCAAATGAATTTATGATTTTTGACTTTTTCTTAAATCTTATATGCGGTTGCTTTACAACAGGCCAATACACTCTGACTTCCCTTGATCTTGGTGCAGCAGGAGGATTCTTCTTGCTATGTACTACTTAACTACCTTTTGCTTCCTTTAAATATTTCTCAGATATTTTGTCAAATTTTGGTTTAACTTTAATTTCTGATTTACAGATGCTTTTGTCTGAGCAATGATACGGCTTCAATCCAAACACTTGAGCAAGATCGTTCATAAAATAAAACTCAACATCCATTACAGGTAACTTTTCTACATTTAACAAAGAGAATTTTTTCACTAAAATTTGTATTCCATTTTTAATGCTTTGTAGTTGCTTTTCAGTCTGCTTTGACACAGATATGTTTTTCTGTTAATTATGCCTAAGATGTCCTGTTTAACTCTGCCAAAAGTGGATTTCAAACTTCTTCAGGTCTCCACAACTGAGGGAGAACCAGTTTTTCAGGAACAAGAAAAAAAGCAAAAGTGGCAAAAGATTATGGGTCACCCTCTATTGGGTTATTAGTTGCTTATTCATTGTACGTTCACCATAAAAAATGTGTTGCAAAACTAGGAAAAGAAAATTTGAAATCAGACATTAAATGACAAACTTCCATAATATTGTTGTAAATGACATTAAATTTGAAGATCACTAAAATAAGCCGACATGTATACAAGGTGTTAACACAGTATATATACACATTCAGTAGTGATAACTAGCTACCCCCACCTTGACAATAATTTTCTAGTACGTCAGCGGTCCTTCATAAAATCTTCGTTAGATGGCGGTACGTTTTTATCGTTTTTACTTTTGTTTACAAAATTAAAAAATAAATTCTTTCTAATTTTTATTTGTTTATCGTGTGTTGATCGTTTTTTACTTGTAAGTGATTATAGTTGCATTATAAATTTATAACAAGTAAGTATACAACATTCATAGCTTTTCTTTAATAGCGAAGTATGCTCTGTTTTCAGTTATTTGAGGTTAAGTTCTATTGTAAAATTTCGACTTCATAAAACAAGTGAAGCATCTATTAATTAATTTTTTATGAATGCTATGGAATTACCAGGACAAGAAATTAAACGAAAACAAATTATTTGGCAGCATCTATAGTTTTAAGTATTAGATCATTAGAGATTTTATAATTATAATTGTAGTTCTTAAGAATATAATTTTTTGTAGTTTTTTTCCTTTTGTTGCAATAAATTATTTTTTATTTTATTAATATTTGTATTCTTGTTTCAATTGTAATTGGTTATTTCGAAATTATTTTGTTTTAATTTGAAATTTAAAAGCTGTAGTGTAGTTTTTCGTCTTGTGGATTGAAATTTTAAAATCAGTTAAAAACCGCCAAGAATTGGTAGTGCAATCTGTACGATTTATTTTGAAGGACTGCCGACGACTTTCCATTTTTTGCTATATGAACTTCAAAGGCGCCGACAGCAGCTGTCCCTACTGAATGTGTATATATACTGTGGTGTTAACTTAACTCTGGGTAAACTTCTCCAGCATGTTCTAATGAGCAAAACAGTGAAGAAAGTTTATGTGAAAGTGTGCCCAAAAATGCTTCCTGTACAAATATTTGTATTATTAAATATTAATATTAAATATTAAATATTTGCATTTTTGATGATCTGAAGATGGTACTTTGAAATGCTGATGACACCGTGTGATAACTAAAACTGGATTTAATGGTTTTGGGAGTTTCATGTTTTACCACATTGTTATTTGTGTTATATTTAGTAATGCTCTAACCTGTAATTTGTGTAAAAAGCAACGTAAAGGTGTTCAAAATACCAATATACAATCACTGTTTTGATATTTTTCATTTACTTTACAGGGCAGCGACTCTTTCATTTGAAAACGCAAATTAGTGTTTTGTTATCAATTACAATAAAAATTTTTAAAATTTGAAAAGTCATACTATTTGTGCAGGAAGCATTTCCATATAAACTTTTTCACTGATGGAGTTTGGCCAGAGTTGTAGTTAACACCCTGTATATCAAGATAAATTTGGCAAAATATGTATATTCCAAAATGTTGGGTCATCATATCTGAACCAATTGTTGCAAGTTTGAACATGATAAACTAGATACTGAGAAATAACTATGCTAGGATATCACCTGTTAACCAGTATGTTTCCCTTTTAGAATAATTGTTTCCTTCTCATAACTCTTGGTCAATGAGGAGTACCCCACCGGTATAAACTGTTGTCTTCCACAACATTGGGTGGCAAAAAAAATGAAGCATGTTTGCATAGCATTTACTGACATATTCTATTAATACTGTGTATGAACTCTATATGTATAGTTCAAACAGGGCTGCACCTCACCAAGCAAAAACTTCATTAGCTTTGTAGTAGTAACAGTTTTGGGGATAGGCAAAAAGTAACTTTAGTCTTTATGAGAATATGACTAACAATGCCTTCATCTGCAATGTTCAGAATGTTTTCATTAAGCAGTCTTCATGTCATGATTGTTAAGTCTTTAAGTTTTTATGTAGGATTTAATGCTCTGCATAAACTGTGCTACATGAAGTAATGCTTTGCTCCATAGATCTCTATGTTAAAACCATGTAAATACAGAATTTACTAAAACAATAGTTATTGAAGAACATCACCCAAGGAAAGTGTGAAGTTTATTGACAAAAAATGCATTCTGCATATTTCTTCTATTTTCTTTTACTTTAAGAGGGTGCCACGGCTTGCAACGTGATGTATTGCGCAAAATTATTAGTTTGAAGTGTGTACCAATCATGGCTGATATTGTAAGCATCAAGAATTTTCCAACCAAGTGAGAAATTCATTTTCGATCATGTTGTTTCGATTTCGGACCAGGTGCGGTTGGGCAGTGTAGAAACCCAGAATTAGCTTTTTAAGTCAAATCTCTGTGTGATCAGTTTCAAAGTTTTGGGTACAAACAAAAAATGTCAATCTTTTTAGGTTGGTTGGGCTTTTGGGTCAGATTAGCTCTCCAAGTTGGTTATGTTTTCCAATCCAGTCTAATTTCTCTGGTTGTTTGAATTGATAAAGGTTTTTCCTATTAGCAAGTACTTTTCTAAAGAGCTTTTAATATCAAGTACAAGGCAGGGCTCAGCTTCATCTTTGATTTACTCTAGAATATATAGAAATCTGATGAATTTTATGAGTAAGCTTCACCTGTAACAAACCAGGATTGTCCAAATGTAATAATAGACTTTGCAGCGTAGACTTGTTAAGTTTTTTAGACTGTTTAACTTTCTAGGCAAAGACTTTTTGGACCTTTTAGGGCAACTACGAGGATAAATTAAAAAGTCTCCGTCCTAGACAAGAAAACAAAAGAATATCGCGTAAACAGTAATTTTATTTTTCAACGTAATCCCCGTCAAGTTCAATGCACTTGGTCCACCTATGTTCAAGTGCTCTTATTCTATTCCTATAAGCCCTTTCGTCCAACTGGTCAAAACTTTGTGGCAGCAATCACATCTTCATCGGACTTGTACTTCTTTCCAGCATGAAATTTTTTCATGTTTGGAAATAAACTAAAATCCGAGGGGGCTAAGTCCGGCGAGTAGGGTGCATGTGGTACCAATTCAAACCGCAGTTCATTAATTTCTGCCACGACAATAGCTGACTTGTGGCAGGGTGCATTATTCTGGTGAAAGAGAATTTTTTTCTTTGCCAATCTGGGTCGTTTTTATTGAATATTTTTTTTAGCTGGACAAGTAGGGTAGCATAGTATGCCCCGTTGATTGTTTTACCCTTTTTAAGATAATCCACAAAAAGAATACTCTTGGCATCCCAAAAACCTGAAGCCAAAACTTGTCCGGTTAACGGAACTGTTTTGGCCTTTTTCGGAGCAGGTTCTGCTTTGGCAGTCCATTGCTTCGATTGCTGCTTCGTTTCTGGGATATAGTGATGAATCCACGTAATAAATCGTGGCAAAAAATCTACTGGATTGCGTTTAAACAAGTCTAAACACTCCTCCGAAACTGTTTTGCGTGTCAGCTTTTGCTCCAGTGTGAGCAGTTGCGGCACCCATCGCACAGATAACTTTCTCACTCCAAAACTTTAGTTAGTATATACTATGTCCGCTCTGTTGAAATGCCCACAGTATCCGCTATTTCCATCAACTTCAATCGTCGGTTATTCAAGACAACTTTGTGAACTTTCTTGATAATTTCTGTTGTGGTGGCTGTTTTTGGCCTTCCTAAAAGCGGTGCATCTTCTGTGCTCTTCCGACCACGTTTAAAATCCGCAATCCAAGTTTTAACTGTGGTGCACGAAGGGGAAGATTCGCGTAATGTGCCGTCTAGCTCAGTTTTTATTTCTTTTGGGGATAAACCCTTGATATGAAAATACTTAATAACTGCACGAATTTCAACCTGTTCCATTCTTACAGCATGCAAAACTTTAGCAACTTTGACAGCCTGTCTATTATTTAACACAAAGATTAGGGAGATTTGACAGTAATTTTTGTTATTTCACAGCCAGACTGATAAATCTTGAAACAATATAACGCCGTAAAAACATCGTGCAAATTTGTATTTTATCTGGGTTGGGCCGTAGACTTTTCAATTTATCCTCGTAGATGCTTTAGACTGATCGTACCTCTTGTATCATGATGATTATACTGTGTTCGAAATCTATCCACACATAACTTATAATTGACATTTAGGGACTCTATATAAGGTCACTATTATTTTATAAACGCCTTTTGTAGTAGCAAAAGTTACTAGGTGTCACCATTTGCCAAAATAACTATGTCAAGGTTATGTACTTCATTAAAGAATTCATGTTTAAATGTTTCCAAAGAAATGAGCATTTTGCTTACTTTACAGTCAAAAGTACCAAAGCTGGGAATTTAGGACTTTTTCTAATATTGCCACAACATGTCAATTTTAACTGTTTGGATAGATTTGGAGTAGGGTATAAGTTTTTTTGGATCAGTCAGATTTTATGGGGCAAGAGGGATTTTTGAATTCTAGATCACAACTGATTGAACATTTTCATCATGACTTTACGACAGTTTTCCTCTAAGAATATAGAAACGCCATCTTTGAATACTAATGTGTTTTATCACAGCATTGGTCAATCATCAAGGTGTTTTAGAAAAACATGTCACTCTTGTTGGGTGTTGTTATTTATGAATTCTAAGATAATAACCAGCATTCAATTATTTTTCTAAATATTTCTGTTGAACAATATCCCATGGTGATAACTGTTTTCAACAGAAAACAAAGCATTCTTTCTATACACTTGTACTTTTCCTAATGTTTAATTCATTTCAAATTGATATTACAAGAATTGCAAGAAATTATCTCAAAAAGTAGTTGATGACATCAATAGTTAAATAGGGAGTGCTTTGTATGTTTGCAAGTAATTAATAATGCTTTATTACAAATATTGATGAATCAATCAATAAGCATTTTTCCATAACTGTGTTGATTTGCAATGAGCTGGTTACTGTAACCCTTTCATTTTTGCATAAAGCAGTATTTGAGGGAAAATGATTATCTCAGTAGCCTACAGTTAATTTTTTTTCTATTTTTTAGACTAGATGTTTTTAAACATCCATTATGTTTGTCATCCTGGTTTTCTCTGGTTACAAACAATCGAGGCTCACCATATCAGGTGATGTAGGTTATGTGTATGTAAACTGATAATTACATCCAAAGTGTGCTTAAGAAGAAACTGCATTTTAAGAAAATTAATATCAAAACATTTTTATGTTAATTTTCTTAAATTGTAAGTTCTTCTTAAATGCACTTTGGATATAATTGACTACATCCATAACCTACATCATGTGATATGGTGACACTATCAACTTGACAGTGACATTATTTAGAGCTTCGATTGTTTGTAACTAGAAACACCAGGTGACAAGACAAATATAACTGCAGGTTTAGAAATTCTTAAGTTTCAAAAATAGAAGAAAAAAAAATAAACTGTACGTCTTGAAGTGAGTAAGTGAAGTCGGTTACAAAATTGATGGTTATGTAGTGATGATGACGCTAAAGAAGTTTTCACTACTAGATGTAAAGTTTTTAAATAATAATTTAACTCTTTAACTTGATGTATTAGCAATGATATGGAGTGCAGAAATAACCACTCATAACCACACTTCTGTAATAAGGTTAGTTGGGAAGAAATGTCTAATGTGTTAAAGTGCTTTTGTGGAAGATGTTTTCCTATTTTATTGGAACATCAAATCACATCCCTAAAGACTGATAGTAATTTTTAATTGAAGAGATTTAGATCTAGGTTAGAAGACAGTCAGTCTTAAATATTGAGAAGATTTAAAGTATTATGTCACTACAAGTTCTGTGAAATGTTCACATCTCATTTTCAAATGATATTGTATTAAGAAGTTTTACAATGCTTCTTAGGATAAATAACACCATTGTGAATGGTTTAATTATTTCGATAAGATTAAACCAATTGAATTAAAAAAAAATATTGAAATTCATAATATATTTATTTTATTTCTGACACAGGACTAATAAGTGTAAGTTTCATGCACAATGAACAATATTGAGATAAATGTTTTTTGACAGTTTTGTTATTACACGATTGTACTCCCACAGTTTTAGCTCTTTAGGAAGGATGGAGGAAATTTCGTAATAAACCAGTGGCGGCTCGTGAGTTTCGAAACAGGTGAAGCGTTTTGAATTGAAATCTTAGAAATGAACAAAAATTTAACAAGATAAAAAGTGCTTCTCTCATCCCAAAATCAGTAAAATACCTACAACGAAAAATAACTTACCTCAATTTAACTTTTTGTAGACGAGATCTATTCTTCGATCTTTCAAGACGGCAAATTTGTTGATAACATCATCATAAAATGGTTGAGTCCTTGTTAGATATTCCAATAATTCTTTTTCAATGGATATTCTTCCTAAATGTGAAAGTCTTTCCTGCGCCACTGAATTGCACAAGTATGATTTGATTCTATTTAAGCACGAGAAACTTCTTTCTACTGACGAACTTGTTGATGGTATGGTAAGAATCAGACAAAATAATTTATGAGTTTCTTTAAATATTTCTTTATTGTCGTGCAACAAAAGTATTACTTCCCGGAGGTTCTTGCCTCTATATTGCTGATCAGAATATACAAATTCTAATTCGTTTTTCAGTCTTTCCATGTCCGTGTTACTAAATAAACTGGAATATGTTTGTTTCAAATTATAAAGTGTTTCGGTTGGAAATAATTTAGAATATTCATCAAACTTAGAAACGTCAGCAAGAGAAACAAATAACAGTTTATCCATGTCTTGAAATCTAGTGTCAATTTGCATCAAAATGGTATCTAAGATTTCATAAAATAGCAGCTTATAACTTTCGAATATTTGCTCGTCAGACAAGGTACCTCCAACTTGCCTTCTTTGATTAATATGTGTTTTTGTCAAAGCTTCATTAAATATTCTCTTACATTCTGTTTTGTTTCTTTTTAACTGAAGTTCTGTTTGGATAATCTTAATTTGTGAAATGCAGTAGACGATATCCAATGATTTCTTTTGTAGTATTTCAGATAAAATATCAGTTAATTGGAAAACTTCATTAAATACCAACACTAAAAAGGTAAATTCAAAATCATTAAATTTGTTTAAAAATCCTTCTGACTGTCGAATCGACATTTGGTCAGATGATGGATCGTTAATGATGTGATCAAAAATAGCTTTCATCCCATTCCACTCAGTCATAACTAGGTTTAGGATTTTTGAATTTGATGACCACCTTGTATCTGTTGCTGTAGGAATTTGTTTTCCAATCACCGAATCGGCTACATAGGTTCTCTTAGCTGAATGATGAAAGAATGTTGGAAGTCCGCTGACATTTGCAAAGAATATTCGACACTTAGAAATTTTCGAAACACTTTGTTGCAGAACTAAGTTCAATCGATGGGCTAGGCAATGTACAAAAAGTGCTTGAGGGGCAATCTCTTTAATTTTTGTCTGCAAACCATTCAAATGTCCAGCCATCACACTGGCACCGTCGTAACACTGAGCAACTAATTTTGATCGATAGTTGTATCGTTCAAGATTATTATTAACTAGATCAAATAACGTTTCTGCTGTACGATCTGAACTGATATCGTGAAATCCGAAAAATCTTTCAACTAATATTCCATGAAAATTAACATATCTAAGTATGATAGAGCTTTGAGATTTTTGAACTATATCTGTAGTGTCATCCACTTGTATGGCAAAAAATAAAGCATCCTTTATTTCTTTTGTAACATGTTCGCGAATGTATTCAGAAATACAAAAAATTAGCTCATTTTGTATTGTTTTAGAGTCCCCAGAAAACACTGTTTTTATTTTTTCGTAGTGATTACGAATGTCTAAAGCTGATCTGTTCACAAAAACTTTTAAAAGTTCCTTAAAATTTCCCCGATTTAAAGAATTAATAGTTTCGTCGTGGCCGCGAAATGACAATTCTTGTTTTGCTAAATAAAGTACAGCATCAATTGGTAGTTCCATAAATCGGCGATTTAATTGAACATTTTCATTAAATTTTGAAATGTACAGCCTATGATTTTCTTTTAACGCATCGGCAACAGTATTTGAATTTTTTTTCAACTGCTTGTAACTCATCGCACATTTTAAATGTTCGGAAGACCCTTCATGTTTGTGAAGTGCACGTGTCACATTTAAAAAATCATCAAAGCCGGTTTTATTCCACACCGAACATTTACTGTTACTTAGTAGAATACATGGCCAACAAAACAATTTTTCCAAATAGTAACTTCCGCATAACCACTCATATTGTTCATACCAAACGTCTTTAAATTTTCGAACATACGATTTCCCAACACTATTTTTAACAGTTCTAATTACATTTAACTTCGGCATTGGCCTATTTGTATTCAAAATGTCTTTCTTGCCTTCCTCGCTACATCGCGAAAAAGGAGTTGAGATCATAATACACACTAAATCACTTGCGGGGAACATGATGTAAAAACTAAAAATACCGTTAAAGCAAATACAGAATGCAACGTATAAGAGATGCGATCCACCGTATCGACCGTACCTGAATCGCTGCCCGCTTTCTTTAAAAACGGTTCTCGCTCGGCCAATATCGGAGGTGTTTGTACCGCATACAACCTCGTAGGAAGTCTGTTGCCATGGCAACGCGTCTTTCTTGTTGAAACATTCGGCCACATTTTGCATATCGTTTCAGTGCAAGTGTCCTTATGCTTTGCGTTCGCGTTGGTGCATAACAGGGGCAGGTAGACCTTCTGTGATATTGTGTTTTGAGTATCTCACGCTAATCGCATTGCTCTCGTGACTAATTTTAGTCAACATTTTACTATTTTACTAGGAAACGAAATTACTTAAGTAATTAAATATTAAAAATTATTGCAAGAAAAAAATAAGGTGAATCGGCGCTTCACTTGCTTCACCCCAATAGCCGCCACTGTAATAAACTCCTGTTAAAATTATCTGTATGTATATTTTAATATTGCAATTATAATTCAATATTGGTTTATGGTAATCTAAAAGAAGATAATTAGAAAATAACCACAAACCAATGTTGAATAATAATTGCGATAATAAAGACATACAGAACAATTATTTTATCCATTTATTGTTGTGTTGTTTTTTTCATAACTACCTAAACATATTCAAAGCTCACAATAGATTTTCCAAGAAAGTAGTGAAAAAAGTGACTAAAAGTGACCAAACCTTTTTAAAACAAAATAATGAAAAACTACTCATAAAAATAAACTCATTAACATAAATACAAAATTCATAAACACATAGAATATTCTTTTTCTACTCCCAGCTAGCCTTGGGTGATAAATCAATTAATAAAAAAAAAATCAATTGTTTTTCTGCACAAAACGATTCGATTCAAAAGTAAATGTAAAACTCATTTGATACGAATTGAAATGTCAATTTAAATCGAAAAATCAATTTGAATTAAAAAGTCAATCAAAATGTGTTTGAAAAATTATTTAAGTCAATTAAAGAAAAACAGATTTGTATTGAGTCATCAAGAAATCAATTAGAGGAATTTATTTTGTTTGGTACAGTAATCATAAATCAGTAAATTCAGTTTATTTGATTCAACAAATTAATTCAAATCAATTCAACAAATTGATTTTCATCCATTCCTAGTGATATTCAATAGATTGACTTTATTGAGTTAGCAAATGAATTTGATCAATCCAATAATTAAATTTTAATTAGTTTACTTGCCTTACTAGATACTGCTTTGAAGTATTAATAAATATCTTAATATTATACAGAGCATCCCAAAAAAATCACGGGCGTAGAGTATGTTATTAAGTTATCTTTATCTCTATTATTATTTATTATTATACCATTAATCGTTGAAAATTGATATTTTTTCTAAATCGATTTTCGATACGCCCAGCATCTAAGTAGGCTATTAACATTGTTTTGCAGAACGTAAGTCGAAAATGAGCATTAAAAGAGTTTTTAAACTTATTTTAGCTGGAAGTAGAAAAGATATTGATACTATAAGCCATTCGGTTCATAAGTTCACAGTCTCAGTAGAAATCTTGAACCTCGTCTACGTCACAGTCCAAAAACATCTCCCTCAACTACAAACATGCACTTACATCCCTTGTAGCTAAAATAACTATTATCACATTGCGCTTCGCTCACTTTGATTTTTTTAGAAATTTATTTATTATTTCACTCTTTCCCTTTTCTACTTCGGTTTTAACATCCATATATTTTTTAAATTCTTTTTCGGTAATTGTTCGATATAGCTACCCATAGGAAAGCGCCGTTTTGAGAACAAGTTTTTGGTATCAGCACGTAGGGAATTACTCACAGAACACAATTGGGTGGTCAGAGGTAAAGAAAATTAATCCAATCTTGGTGAGACTGACAAAAAAACAAACACGATTTTTAAGCACGTCTGAGGTTATGTTGCACGAAGAAACAACGAAGTTGGCAACTAAATCAGCTGCTGCACACACTGCCAACCGCCTACTGCAACATGATGATTGTGATGGGGGCGAAGCGAGGGGGTGGTTAGGTTAGAAGCAGTAAAACAATTCTTTTTTTCAAGAATTTCATCCCAATCTTGTGATGAAGGCAAAGCGGTGGGGGGGGGGTTAGGTTACAAGCAGTAAAACAATAATTTTTTTCCAAGAATTCCATCCCAATCTTGTGGTGGGGGCGAAGCGAGGGGGTTGTTAGGTTAGAAGCAGTAAAACAATTCTTTTTTTCAAGAATTTCACCCCAATCTTATGATGGGGGCGAAGCGAGGAGGTAGTTAGGTTAGAAGCAGTAAAACAATCATTTTTTTCAAGAATTCAACCCCAATCTTGTGGGGGGCCGAATTGAATGAATGAATTCGTTCATGCTTGAGCGGGGTCAATGTCCTCCAGGTGATCTAGGCAAATTGGGTTGTGGTACTGTCGGTTGGTACACTGTTCGGGAGTACTAAGAACGTAGCCGCGATATTATGGTGTCATGGCAGTCAGTGTGCTTGTGAAGTGTCAAATTCGTCGATTTTAGAAGTTTTTTTTTAAAGATTTCTAAGTGTTTGGCGTCGGAGAGGCCTTCCGCAGGTGTGTTTTGATTCTCTGATTGGATATACATGCATTGGTAAGATTCAATTTTTACTGTAGAACTTAAATCCTAGGGGTAGCTATATCGAACTGTTACCCTCTTCTTGTTTTACCTAACAATAGACTGTAAATCATACATTGCAAGATATTAAGCGTTCAGAGCTTTTTTTGTATAAGAGTTGGCCATGAATTTTTTTGTTAGGTTGCACATAATTAGTATTTTAATTGTTATTTCATTGTACAGCTTGGATAACCTCAAAACCTGTATGTGTCCTGTACTCAAAACTAATCACTGTCACTGTACAAAATATAGCCTCGTTGCCAAATCTATTGCCTATTTGAAATAGGAATATTTAAACAGTGAGAATGTCTTTTTGCAAATAGATTACTATTTTCATAACAATTTGATATTGTTAACTATGAGAAAACCGGGTCTATAACTTACTAAATTGAAGACAAAAACTATTAAAGATGCCAAACTGACAATATCGCGTTTGTAGGTGTTCTGTCATGCAATCTAACCTAACATTGTTTAAAAAACCTAACCATACATGTAAGATCAGTTTAAACTGAAAAACTAATGTTCACACTGTTAAATTGGGTGAATCTGCATGACCAACCCTCATGCAAAAAAACTGTGAACACATAATAGATAGAATACTTTCTACTACGAACTTATAATGAATGAGCGGGAATTCTAACAACAAAACAAGATACAAATAATGCAACTTATATGAAAATTAGTATGAAAATAATAATAAAATAATCTGAAGTGAAGTATCAAGTATAATACCACGAGAGCAACAAAAAACCAAGTCAAAGGTACCCTTGGAATTTTAAAATTATGAATTCAACCCACTGAAATATAATAATACTGGAAGGGGCGCTCATGCATTGTGCAATGAGTAGAAAGCGTTCCGAGACAGACTGATACCAAAGGGGCCATCTGTCTCTGTCTAACTCGACTGTGTTTGCACAGTAGGAGTCTTTTCACGTGCTGTACAGTCTATCGAAAAGTTCCTCAGTTCATTGTCATACTTCAAATATCATAACCTAGATCGGACCAATGTGATGTGTTATGTTTTTGACAGTAGATTATAACAAAGCTTAAAATGCATTAAAATGGTGAAAAATTGCTGCGTCAAAGGTTGTATCTTATTCATTCTTATATTTATTTAGATATGTCCATCTTAATTTCTATTAAACTAGCTGATACAAAATTTAGAGCTAAATTATTAATATTAATTTACGTGGTACGCTCAGTTTTATATACAATTACACACAGCTAGAATATTACTTAATTATTATTGGATTATTACATATACAAAGTAGACTTGCGACTGAAGATAAGTACATTATTTTTCTTTTCAATTTATATTTGTTACTTTGTGCATAAAATATAAATATAAAATATAAAAGTAAGATATACTTTTGAAAATGGTTCTAATAGGATCAATGTAATTCAAAAAGTTTTAACAACAAAACTCTGAAGATTAAATCAAAACTATTTACATATCAAATTCAACAATCATAACCTCAAAATAGATAAATGTCATAATTAAAACATTCCTAACCAGAAATAATTTCAGTTGTCAAGTTAATATTAATCACAGCCTGATGATTGTCTTATGTAATTTCACTATGTAACAACTAAAAGCAGTAGAATAGATTTACAGCAGCAAGATTTTCACATAACTGTCAAAATTAAAAATTGAATAGTGATACACATTTTTTTAAAAAGGTGGTATTACGACTGTAATTTATCATTCCTTCCCGTTCACGGCATCGTAAACACTGAAATATACTATCGTAAAAGTTTTTGAGCAGAGTGTACAACAAAGACAGGTGGCCCCTTCAATTTGTTTCTCTGTCGAATCGCATTTCCTTCCAGTATTATTATATTTCCGTGATTCAACTTTTAAATGTCATAATCATTTTAAGTATTGAATATTCCCATTCACCATTTTCATTCTTGATGCCATTACAAAAATAAGATTCTAAATGAAAATTGATTGTTAAATTCACAAATTATTATAAATTATGAATGATATTAACTGCAATCACTTAAAAAATAACCTAAAAAAATTTAAATATCACTATTATTTTAATAGCTTTTGTTTTATTTTTTTTTATTAATATGAAACTATCAAAGAGAAGAAATTTAGAATCCATGGGTATCTTTGACTTGGGTTTTTGTTGCTCTCACAGTATGAGTTACCTATAAAAAATGTTCCTTTTAGGATGCTTTACTCAACTGTTATAAACAAAGGAATATACAGCTATGAATAAAGAAGTTTTATAAAGACAATCAATTGTTATGCAATGCAACTGTCTGTAAATTAATTTGAACAAGGTTATTATTATTGAAACTTATCAAGCTTTTTCAGGAAAATGTATAACCTTAAAATAATATATTACTAAATAAAATTTAAAAAATGAAGTTAAAACTTTCAAGTTTCAATTGCTGTAAGTAACCATTTCAGTATTCGGTAATATGGAGTTTTTTTACCTTGAAAACTTTCTATTATGAAAGCAACTCCTACATAGTATATAAATTTTATTGGATGTTATTGATTTAATTAAATTATTCAAAACTGTTAATAATGGTTTAATAATTTACAATTAAAATCTTTAGAAGCATTGATTATTTTAGTTAATAAAAACCTTTTTTGTTTACTTACTTATGTTATCGAATACAAATCAAGAAAATAGAATTTTTGAGTCTACTTATGCATATAATCTTGCAAAGCAGAATTGAATTTATAAGTAGTTCTGCAAAGTATTTTCATAAAATTCCTCGTTTAATGTTAAATTCTTATTGTTGATTTGTAAATTTAATTATTCCATCATTTTCTCAAAGTCCCTTGTAGATATGCTTATCACACCATACTATCATTAAAAAAGAACTATGAACTTTTAACTAATAAAGGGTAATTATTCTTAAAAATAATTAGTTTAGTATTTATATTCCATATAGACATAAATTAAAGTAATTTAATAAAACTGTTCAAAGACATTTAATAAGTTAAAGTGCAACAACAATTTTATTTAAGTAACCATACTCAAAAGGTAAAGATTATCTAAAATAATAAAAAGAATAAAATATAATTACCTCATTCCTTCTGTAGATTTATTCTGATAATTTTTAACAAGTTGTGGAGTGCCCAACATGGCCTCCGTGAACACAGCCAGAAAACCAACAAGTTCCACAAAGAAGACTTTGTCAATTAGCAGGTACATAAGAAGGGAAGTTACTATTGTAAACACCAGCATACAATCAATGTATGATTGAAAATCCGACCAGTTCCAAAAGTACTTTGGATCGAAGTCTAAAATTCAGGTTTTTAGTTGGAATTGAACTTGCTACTCATTTATTTTTCTTCATGCATAATGTACAATTTCCAACCCTTTACTTATTTTACTATACAAATGACTGAAATTATAAGCATAATGTTACTAAATGGTTCACTAGGTATCACATATCAAAGCGAATTAAATTTGATATGTGAAATTGCCTAAGTAAGTGATGCAAGGAATCTATATTTAATTAAAATTTAAGCAAAGTGGAGAAACTTCCAAAATTAAAAGTTGTCTGTGGTAAATATTCTATTTTATCTACTTGTATCGACAAAAGAATTTCTAATACATCATGCATAAGTATAAATTCATTGCAACACTAAAACAAGTATTAACCATTTTCTAAACCATGCCAAGTGAACCTTAAGATAATAAGAATATTTCTTTAAAAGCAAGAAAAGCTATGTAAAGAAGAGTTAGCAAAGCGTGCATGCAGTTTTACCACAGATAGTATGTGAGGAGCGTGGTGGTTTGGAACGAAGCAATCTGACCACCTCAGTGGGTTTTGCTGCCAAAATACGCACATGTTAAACATGTTAACATTAAAAGAAAAAAATCAATATTTATATATTAGTTGATAGAACAGAACACATAAATGTCAATTTTACTATCATCAGTTAATTATAGTGCAGTGTTCTAGCAGATAGTTTTTATAGATAAAATGTGATTTTTGCAAATTAGACGTTTTATAAATCAAGATGTATAACTTACCTGTAAAAATCCGCTGCCGAGCCTGCATCAATTGGTTCTTATTACGCACTCGAACACATAAATGAACCATTAAAAACATCGTGAAATTCATGATTATACTTTGAATAAGAAGTGGATATTCAAAATGTTTGCCGAACCTAAAACCATTTCACATTATCATCCACTTAAAAAAACTAAACATTACAGTTATACAGTAGTCACTTACCAAAATAAAATCCTCAGTGTATTTGCTATGAGTAAAGCAAGACATACATGTAATGAAAATCCCTCTGCATCTTGACTTTTTTTAATTTGCTTGTACTGGGGTATGTATGGAATAACACCTCCAATTATCATAGCCCCAGCACTCACCCACCCAACAACAGTCCCCACAGTGAGGGATAATTCATCTGATAAAACCCAATCCATGACTGAAACTACCACTACAATTTAACTAAAGGACTTGACATGGTTTTTATTCTAGTCTATTTTTATAGCAGGTGTTGTGCAGTGAACTGTCAAATGTCAGGTAAATGTCAAGTCAAATAGACAATTAGTAATTTTTTTTATAGGACATGGGAAGACATCTACTAACTTCACTGCAAACGTATTCGCGAAAACGATTATTCGACTGTAATGTGAGGTTAGGAAGAAACTCTGGATTTTGCAAATATTAATCAAGCAGAAGCCGGCAACAAACAGCCAACTTGAATAAGTTTAAGTAGTACTTTAAATCAGTTAGTATAATATTTAATTTTATTTATAGCTATTTTATTAAAATATTTTTTAACAGGAATGATTTTAAGAGTTGTATGCCCTTTACTACGACATAAAAGAATTATTCTTTACGAAAATACTCCAATTATTTATAGCTATAGTCAGCTTCGTCAGAAAAGCAACAAAGATGCACTAACATCAAGAAGATCAGAAGTAGATACAAATGTTAAACCGTTAGGAGAAAAAGTAAAAGAAACAACAAAAACTGCCTCATATTTAGGTGTAATTTTATTAGGTGTAGGTGTAACAGGGGCCTTATTTTATGCTGTGTTTAACGAATTGTTTTCAAGTAAAAGCCCTAACAATGTATATACGAAAGCAGCAAAACGTTGTCTTAATGATCCTAGAATACAAGACTCTTTAGGACAACCAATTACCACATACGGTGAGGAGACAAGAAGGGGTAGAAGACAGCACGTTAGTCATTTAAAATATGAAAAGAATGGTAAAAGATATTTAAGGATGAGATTTTATTTGCAAGGATCTTTCAGAAAAGGTACTGTTCAACTAGAAATGATGGAGGTAAATTATGTTTGTAAAAATATTTATTGATTGATAATACTTTTATGTTTTATTTCAGAATGAAAGTGGTAATTATGAATATCGATATTTGTTTGTAGAAATTGATGATTTGCTACGGTCTACTATCGTTTTGGAAGATAATAGAAAAGAAACAATTGCTCAGCAAATGCCTCTTTTGATTTAGTTTTTTGTGTAAGTAATAAAACAAAAGGAAAATCAAAAAATTGTTTACTTTTAAACATAGTGATTAACGAATATTCTATAATAATAGTAGGTCTGTTTGTTTGGATTACACTACTTACAATTTGGAAAGTGCACAATTGCACAATATTCATTTGGGTAAGTGTAAATGAGCGTTTGTTTCATTTCATGTAAATGTTGTACACCTAATACACTTATCTTGCAGTGGAATGAATGAGAGTAAATACACTAATTCCAAATGAACAGACCTAATGTTTATAGACTTGCTGACATTTCATTATCATAAACTCACAACATAACAAAGTCACTCAAAGGCATTCTGGGGATGAAAGGCCATGACCTACTATTTGTTTTGTTTTAGTGTGAGAATATTGACTTTTTTTTGTGATACAGTTGCAATTTTCTATATGGATAGAAACTTCATTATCTCTAAGTTTATTTTACTTGTAATAAATATACACATCTCAGTGGTCATACATCGCAGTAATTTCAAAACTAAAAAGTTGATTTATATCATCAGATATTTTCATTTGATTTTCATTTTGATTAGATGAATTTGATTTAGTCAAAGTAAAATCTGAAGGTTTAATGTTTGTCAGTTTAGATTATAAGAGCTTTAAGCATTGGCTGTCAAGCATTGTTGACAGTTGTTGTGATGTTTAAATGTCAAAAAACATACAAATGAAAATAGATTATTGTTCTATTCTTGAAAAATCAAATTGCAAGTCAAATCATTTTTTAAAACTAAAGATTGAGAAATGTAAAGAACCAAATATTATAATTTGACCAAATCAAATACGAAATCTGATAATGTAAACCAGCTCTATTAAAGTTGTTTTGAGTTATGCGTATGACATTAATGTTTGGAAATAGGCAACACATCTTATATCTAACCAGCATAAATTGAGAAATTTTGACATTGACATTTATTATAGAAAACAAACTATACAAACATGATCCATTTTGTTTTTGAATTTTGCAATTACACAAAGATATCTCTGAATTGTAAGATGTGTTGCCTATTCCCAAACATTCAGGGAAGGACCCGTGAAAAGAGCATACTGTATATATTTTAAAAATTTGTGATTGGTTTAGGAAAGGCAACAGTGTAATTTAACTTAAAACTCACTTAACCTCAAATTTGAAAGCCGGAAACCAGTACTACACAATTATGACCAATTTTACATTGTCAGACGACATTTTAAAATTTTGGATGTAATAAATCATTGAATTTTTATTTTTACAACAATCACAGTAATAAAACATTTCGTGGCAAGCCTGGAAATTTGACATATGAGCGGTAGCAAGTCACTTTCGCTCAGAATGTCAGAATAGCACATATTTTTCTTCCCAAACATACAAAATAGAACAACAAAATTAAAATATAATTCAGTATTTTGAAGATATCGAAAGCAAGTTACATTAAGTTAGTTTATGAATTCCATTATTTTGGATACTTTTATTACCAACCTAAATGAAAGAAATTATGAAGTTTGCGTATGGGCACATTTACTTTTTCTCCTTTACATTGTGAATTAATTCAAAAAAAAGTCATGCTTTTATGACGTTTGGAAAAGAACTCAATAACTTTTTTGGTGGTTTTGTTTTAAGCTACTCTTATAATAAACTTCAAAGCTGCTGCTGTTATCATCATGTTGGCAATCTTTCAGTCACTTTAGGTTTGTTTATTAGTTATTTCAGAACTGTCAAATGATCCAAAATCTGTTCATTTCTGTATTTTGAATTATCCATTCTTACACCTCCATCAAAGGAGATGTTAAAGTTACACCATAAACATAACCTAGAAATCATAATCACAACTAAGCAAGTGATAATACTACCTTACTTAGTAGAGTATTTTCAGCAATTAT
>VTPC01008789.1:60627-72782 GCA_011009095.1 Ignelater luminosus | reverse complement strand
AAGCTATAGTTTTGTAAATATAGTATGTTTTATTTATTTATTATGTAAAAATGTCAAGTATGATGCAAATATAAAAAAGACTCCACATGTATGGAATAATAATTATTCTACAGGCTTTGTTTTTACTCTGCCAACAAAAAAATAATTAATAAAATAATGGAGATTACATGTATTATTTATATATAGAAATTTTTTATTTTTTCAGAAATAGCTTAAAAATATTAAAATTTCTAGCAGATTAAAAAAACATACAAAATGCGGTCCTGATTCACTCCATACCTCGACTTGACAAATGTTTGTTGTGATCACGTGCCTAGCGCGTGTTCCAGTGCATGTCGGATTTGAATATACTATAGAACGAACTATCGAGAATATTTTAAAAAATGGTTCTACTTCTTTCTTTTGTATAATGACTTAATGAGCATAATAGTCAGGTCCTTAGACATACACTTTATTTCAATGTAAACTATCCATCCTCAATTATTTTGTCCTCACGCAGTATTGAGAAAAGTCATGAAACATGTCAATTTTAGTCTCAAGGGGAATACGATATGGCGTAGATTTTGTTGATGTTACATAATTCCCCCTCTTTGGCAATCAATCGAAGGTTTTCTAACTTTATGTATTACTGTCATTTTGTGCATCGTAGCATCAGAAAACGAGTTTGCCAAAAGGACCAGAATGACTTTTTTGGCAATTGTCATTGTCTAGATCTCGAAAACGATCAGGCAATTTTGATAGTCTTTGAATGTGATCTTACTGGCGGCGAATAGCCACGAGTCGTCGTCAGGGTGGAAAAACTGTCTAGAATTTATGCTCAAAATCGAAGAATTTGCATTATTTGGGGATTTTTCGCTATTGGTTAAAGTTGATCAAAATTGAGTTGGTTCCATAGGGTAGGTTAACTGAAGGTTTTTAAGAGATATTGAAATATCGTTTTATGTGCTTATTCATATAGTACACCTGCATACAACTGCCATAAAATAAACACCTTTTTCATCTCTAGTGGCTGCGCTAAAGAAGCCTTCAAATTTAGACAAAAGATATCTACAGCCAAAGAATCAAAAAGTATTTTATCCCAACACCCCTAAGGATAGTATGTTGTATATCTTTGGAACGAAAAGTCGTATCGACGTGACTTTTTTATTATGTAGCGTAGAGAATTGGTTTTAACATACATATGATCGGTTTTGACAAACTTCATTCGCTTTTCTGTGTAAATATTTAGAAATACGTCTTTAGGTATTCGTGGTTCTTGATAAGAAAAACACTAAAGGAATTTTGTAGAGACTGTCTATACTTTACGAACAGAAGACTCTTCCAAAACGGCTAGGAAAAATTATGTAATACTCTAAGAAACATTAAATGCAATCCGGTGTACATCATATTGCGAAAAGTGTTACTTTTAAAAAAAGCAGAGATGAAAATCCTGTATGAACCACTTGATGTATTTTTACTTACTCTAAAAAGTTTCTGTGGTAAACCAATTACTAGGTATTAAAAATAAAGCGATAATAAATGCAGATTGTATCAGTTCTGCTAAAAAAATTCGAGAAGCACCTCAAATAAACCAAACGTGACGTCATGTTAGCAATACAAGAATCTCATAGCCGAAATATAAATTTATTCATCAAAAATAAGGTCACATACAATTAAATGAAATACAACATTTATTACGGTTTCAATATCAAGTACACATGTTAGAACTATTTTTGGCAATATTGATTGTCCAGTTTTACTATGCTTGTTATGAAATCAATTGCGCCACCAAAATCTGTTACATTTAAAATCACTTCACTTTTTTACTTTACGGGTGGTCTTTCAAGTTATTATGCGTCCTTCTTGAGTATGTGACGATCATATTCATAAGCATAACTTAAAGAGAGACTAGTGTATTGGTAAGGCAAAATAAGATAATACAAAGCATTGCCAATTTATTATCCTGTTTAATTTGGAAAATTTAAATCTTGAAACAACTCAAAAATAATTATTATCATTATACAAAAAAATCATTAAACCATTAATGTTTTTCTCCCAATTCTATTTCACTAAAAATATTCTGTGAGATGTGTCCACTGTATACTAATTTAGTCTTACATTATGCATTCTTCTAAATAATTAAATAAAAACAAAATAAATCTTTTATCAGTCAAGGTTATAAACAGTCACATAATTAATATTAATTGATAGTTGCTAAATAGCTACCTGTTTGCCACTTAAAGTTTTCTAGACTTGACCTGATGAGTTGTGATTTGCATGAGAAATTTATAAACCACCCAATACTTTTACCATTTAATTGTCTGAGTATTTAAATTTATGTTGTTTAAAACCAAGACGAATTTTACCATACAAATTAATATACATAATCTCTGGCACGCCCACATTAATATTAATAATTAAATTTAGAAATACAATAGATCCATTAAAAGAAAACATGAACACAATTATAAAGTGGTTATTCTCGTGCGTTTTTAAAGCTTAAAAGGAAAATTCTGTAATTTACAGTTGATTAGTTCACAGCATTCGTATGTGATTATGCCATCGATTTCTGATTGTTTAATATTCTTATTTAATTTAACCTTGGAGTATGGCACCATAATTAAGATATTTTTCTGATGGCAATTTATAGATGATGAATTCTATTAATGATTATTGATATTATCTCTTTACTTTTACTTTGATTTTTTTCAAACCTGTTCCCGCATTATACATCCTATAACGGCTATGCAACCAAAACATTCGAAAGACGATAAGTAGAAAAATTCCCTGTCTTTCTCCACCTAAGAAGTAATAGACTGAAGTGGTTTATTATTCAAATACAAGATGAAATCTTAATAATAATTTTAAAAGTTTGCAAATGCGTGCATATCATAACTATTTAAATGAGCCGAAGTAGGTATAATGTAGGAAACGGAGAAACTTCATTGATATACCTATTTTTGATTATATTATCTCGTGGTTACTATTTGGTTTGCGGTTTGCGTTCTCATCTACCATCAAAGATTTTTTCATGTAGTTGTTTTGAAAATAATTTTCTAAAGTTTGGCAATAAATCCTTGTGTATAGGATACACAATTTAATTCAAATCAACAAAAGAATATTGGATGGTTATTTCTGTGTTTAACCTCACTTTTCTTGTCTTTAAGTGGTCAGTCTCTTATCATCTTAAATGCGTCATTTGGGGTTACATCAAAGAGAATACGTGCTAGGTAGGTAGATTTCAAGTCGGAAGTATGATTTATTATTGCTTCCTTTTAATTTCTTGAAACGCCCACACTTCGCTCATTCCTACTGTAACAAGCCCAAAATAGCCTGGGTATTATCAGAAACTTCACTCATATGTAGCTATATACTACCTACTCTTGTAGCTAATGACTTCGAAAAAAATGTGCAAAAGTACCCATGAAAATTTTATTGGCATTTTTAACTAGATGACGCCGATGGTAGCAGTAGTCCATAAGCCAAATACTTTTAGACAATTTTGGTTTAATCTGTAGAGAAGATTCATCGTCGTACACTTAAAGAACTAGCAACATATTTTGTAAAATTGTTGACATGTTATTAAGAAACAATCTCGACTCTTATCAGTATTAGCGAGAGAACATATCTATTTAAGAACAGCTTTCAATTAAGAATATTCAAATGTAGTATGTTATGCCTTATGAATCTGATAGGTATACATTGTTAGTTACTATTAATATTAATGATGGCGCTTAGATCGTATTATTTTGATAAGACAAGAATTTTATAAACTGCATACAGACATGTCTCAGACATGAAATATAATTATACATACAATAAAATTTGCACATCTTGGAATTTTCCTTTGTATTATGTATGTCCCACACATCTTTGTTTTCTCCACAAGCATTAAATTGCCAATACATACTAGTACATGGTATGAGTTTTATAATGTTAAACCAAATAAGAATATCTTTATGCGCAACAATATCAAAAAATCCTAAAACAGGTTGATTTTTCATTAAAGAAATACATATTTTTAATGGTGCAATCACCTTCTAGCATTCATTTGTTTCGAAGCAATGACGTCATCGTCAGTTTCTTTAAATAGAAACCCTCTGAGTTTTTTCGCAATTTGGGTAGACCTTGTCAGTCCCTAAATGATGGTACACAAAATGAATGCTAGAAGGTGATTGCAACATTAAAATGTGTACCTTTATAATAGAAAATCGACCTGTTTCGTGGTTTCCAAAATACTTATCCAAAAAAGTATGAACTGTATGCGTTATTTTATACTCACGCTGTATGTTGTGATCAGAGATGTTCTTGGTGAAGCAATACTTGTAAGAAAAACATTTTTGACTAAATTTTATAAAGTATTCTTACCTTACAACAAAACTGAAATGCTAATTATAAAAAAAAATTAATTCGACAAAATATTTGCAGAAATCCCGTGGAAGTAACCAAGCTGGTGTTTATCACATTTTGCGACTAGTTTTACAAAAAAGACTGCTTTGATCAAGTACTTAGTAACTATTATAGGAATGGCATCCAGTAAACACGCAGTTATGTAGAAGCTTCTAAAACAATTTTAATTTTACTAGTTCTAACAATTTAACTCAATCCTTTGATGTTAGTAACGTCTTTAATGTACGAATTACTAACTAAACTAAACTGAACTAAATGGATGTAAAAAAAACACTTTTTTAACGACCAAAAATGACAAGAACTATAACTGCTTGAAATTTTATCAAATTCTCTTCCTAGCAAATTCAGAACTTACAGGGATCTAACAAAAAGGTAGTCTACTATTTAAGATAATTTCAATTGACTTTAGTGCGATAAATCGCTGAAAGAAAATTAAAACTTGGTGTTGTAGATCCATTTGCTTCTATAAGGTGTGCCTGTATAGTATTCCAAAAGATATAGTGCGTTTATGACTTTGACTTCGTATGTATTTCACAGCGGGTCCCTGATAAAAATTAACAAATACAATTAGTGGCACGTGTCACAGACGATTGGGTAAATCAAGGACCGTATTGAAATAACTTATATTTCTAACATTTTAGTGTAAAAGTATTTACAAAAGTAAAACTTATCTCAATACGACCCTGTGTCAATGTTAGAAAAGGTCTTCACAGATAGGCGGATTTATGACACCCTGCTATGACGAATTTGTAAAATTTACTGTAAGCTAAGTAGCAATTAAGTCATAAACGCACTATATCTTTTGGAATACTATACCTGTGTATGTTGGGTGCATACACTTTTAGATACTTAAATATAGATAGAAATACTTACCTTTTTTAAATAAGAATTAGAATTACATGTCAGTGGAAGAAGGTCCTCTATTTACCTACAAAAGATATAAAGTAATGTAAATGCAGACAAGAATAAGAAAAAATATCTGCTTGGAGACAAAAATTATGTACAAATAATGCAACATAACATGGAGATGAACCAATTCATTAAATTGCCTTTAGGGAACTTTTATTTCATTTGGGTGCATGGCATCCACGGGTGCATTGCATACGGGTGCACATGCATTCATGCATCCACGGAAGTCGGCATTTATGCTTCCTTTGATTTTTTATAACATACGATTATTAAAATTTCAGTTCTCAGTAGGCTATGAAAAAAAAAACTCATGTTTTAGGTTAATCCATTTTTAGTAAAGATTATCTGTCAAATTGACAGTTTGCATTTGTTTTATTGTGTTATTAATTAATTTTGTAATTTGTAGGTTATGTATTGGCCTTGGTTGGTGTGCGTCTAAGCTATACCCTGCGAAAAAATTTCATAGCCTACCGGAAACTGAAATTTTAATGATTGCTTGTTACAACTGTATTGATATTCTGAATACATCTATAGCATTAACCTAAGTAACCATATCATAAGTATAGAAAAACAGAATTCGCGTGGAAATCGAATTCACATACTTGGTTCATCGGACCATCACTTTTCCAATTAAGCATCCAATATTTTCTTTCGCTTCTAGAAAGATTCGCTAGCTTAAATGGCAAAGCGATGTTTGCGAAGTTTGTGGATTCTGATTTTTCTACACGTGATGTATGATATGGTTATTTACTTTAATACTTTTGATATATTCAATATTCATAGTAATAAACTTGGAAGCAATTGATATTATTTAATTTCGAGTTAAGTCTTGTTTGACTGCTGCATAGCTATCTGGAATCAAAACAAATGGATCAAATTTGAAATTCTCATTTGCTTTAACAAAAACAACGTATAGTGCAGTGTTACCTGCTTTCTTAGACTCCAATAGGCATAACACAAATTACACACGAAGTTTCGGTATAGAAAGAAACATTTGAAACGTGTGATTCTGAGCTGCAAGTAAATACTACGTGAAATTTTTTCGGGGATTCACTTTTTATCAATAAAAGTAACTTTTTCTTCTGACTGTTTTGGCAATACAGCTTAAATATCTGTAGTTCTAGTAGTGGGGTATGATCAACTTTATGGACACTGAAGTAAAAGCTGTTAATGGGCTCTTTAAGAAAGGAAGCTTTCTTTAAAAAAGAATTCCTTAATTCTTTTATAAACGTATGTTATGCCATACAATTTATTGTTCTGTCTTTTATCTTCACGGTTTCCAGATTCTAGCATAATTATATTACCCACTATGGTTATGTTTGACATATATTTTGCATGTTGCTGTGCTCCTATTGCCGCACCGAGCTATAATCACACCTTTAGCAGCTGCAAAAGATAGAGACCGCTGCGTGAGTGAATTGGGTGTCGGTTACCAATCTACTCACCTAAGGAGAATTTCTTGTTAAACCCACTAACGTTGGGTCCGACTCCCACAAGTCACGAGATTTCAGTGGGTCATGAGATTCCCATGGGTCACGAAATTTCCTATGAGTCAACATATGCCCACATTACTACATTTTTGTGGGTCAAACTACTTAATGTAGGTTCAAGTTCAAAAAAAACTCTTTAGTGAAATCACATTTTCTTTGCTCACTCTAATTTACGTCATGCGCTAACCTCTAAGCAAAACGTTGTGTTTTCTTTTTAGAATAGCTTGCAATGCTTCTCTTATGGTCTTGGTGGAGTTCTTAAAACGTTATCTTTGCTTGTAGGATAAAACAGAAGATTGCAAAAAGTCAAATAACTTTAAGAAAAACGAAGATCGAAGGTAGCAAAAATCCGTCACTTTAAGTACAAGTAGAAGCTCATTGTTCTAACGCAACTTTTATTGATCGGTTAATTTAGAAATCGTTGACATCTATTATGATAACCAAATGAATCGATAGCAATTGGTTCAGATCGCTTGTTTTACTAGACATACACACAAAATGACAGTACAATATCTCCCATAACTACTGCGACAACTGTCAACTACACTAAATGTTGATTAGTTCTTGACTCACTGTCTATTGTTTTGTTTATTTATCTCAGGAACAGAATGCTGTACCAATATGAGACTTTGGTATTTATTAGTGGTTGTGGTACCATTGATTGTCTTTTCTTTTTGGAAGTAATAGGGTTTAGCTCTTCACCTACGGTGGAATATGATTGAGCCTAGCTTTTTGTTAACTTTCTTAGGTCAACTAAACGCGAAGACTGGTAGTGCGGTGATTTACAGTCTTTCTGTAGAGCCACCCAGGGGCGGATTTAGGCATGGTCTTTATGGGCTGCAGCTCAGAACCCCGTTCCATTAAGGGGCCCCCTGTGCGGTTAGAAAAAAATAAAAATAAAAATTTAAACTTTGCTAGGTATGGTTGGCAAAGTTGATACTTCTCTCGTCCCGAGGCAGCCTTGGGTATTTTCTAGCGAGTTGCTTGCTCTGGACCTGCCTTAAGGTGTTTTAGTGCACCGCGCGCTCCTCTGTTGTTTAAAGTTGAGACTTTTGACTCAATTAATGAAGCCAAGTATTTGTAATCGGCCATTGATATACACGTAGAATTCTTCAACAGACTCAAAGTTCTTCTAGTTCTATAAAATTACTTTTGAAATAAACGTTTGTCCCACCAACGTGAGCTTTTTTGCTGTTTCCTTTTATTTATCAATTGATGTTATTACGATTAATACTAGTCCATAAAGATTCTTGTTATTTGTTTGAAACAGCTTTATAATATTATCAGAAGCAAGGAAAGGTAGTTGGGTGACACATTTAGCTTGATACCAAAATCTCAGATACAGATATCCAACATACCCTTACAGTTAAATTGTATGTCGCATTATGGGAGGAAATATCTCGACAAAAACCTTGAAACGCGCCGTGAAATTATGTTTCATAATAAGAAGACTGTTTGTAATTACATTCAAGTTCATCAAATAAAATAAAACAATTTTTCAATGTTTGTTGACTATAACTTTTCATATTTAAAAATGGATTAAAAACAGTTTATTAGTAAAATGGCGAATGGTCTCCACAACTAGCCCAAACTCGGGTTAATTGGGAGGGCCCCCAAACAGTATTAGCCCAGGGCCTTCAAAGCTGGCGGTCCGTAGCTGGAGCCACCTACGGTGACACAACCTTGCATCACATCGAGATTTAGTTTATTTCGTCAAAAGAAACTGAAAATCGATGGTGGTAGGTACCGGGATTATTTGACAGCCATTCCCCTAAACCAAAGTTCTATCTCCATAGAACAGACTTGTGACGCGTAAATCAAAACCATAACATATTTTGCTCAATCAGTCATTAGCCAATGGTTGTTCTGAACCGGCAACCTTTGGACCATTCGCCAATTTTGGTCTTCCTCGTCTTTAGCGATTGGAATTGCTGATACAAGATCTTCCAAGTTCATACGGCATGGACAGAAGCTTGAAGAAATATTCACTTTAAATTTGGTTATGTCACTTCCAGGGGTTGCTAAATGTTACTTCTTACACTTGTACAGTGCAAAATCCGTGTGGTAAAAATAATTTTTTTTTCTTTCGTTAAAGCAACGGAGTTTTTGTATTGAGAAACTAAGAGGGAAAAGTAAAACGGGGAGTTGATACTTTCACACGAATTTATCTTAAATCTTTCTTAATTTTCACTACAGAAAATCGTGGTTGTCCGCTTTAAAAAATTCTTTTCTTTTTTACCTCAACCTGTTCTGTATGATAGTAGAGAATATTTTATCTAGAGAAATTATTATTTCTGCTGAACTTCTATAGTTTTCGTACAAGAATAAATAGACTTATCTACTAGTTATTTATAAGCCGCCTTATGGAAGGTAGGCGTTTCTAATGTAATGTTCTTAACGTAACAATTTCTTAGATTTTTCAACTTAAAGAAAAATCGTCCAGCTAATATAATATTTCTTTCCATTGCCTTTTGAGAAATCTTTTAGATAAAAGATAAGCGTTCTGGTTGCGGCTGAATACTAATACGTCATATACCACCTTACTGAATTATTCAGACAAGATTCTGAAAACCTCAACAGATACAATGCGAGTTACCTTGTCAGGAATTAGTAATTTACATTTGACTAATAAGAGCTATCAGGAAATTAAATTTTCGTTCTATAATAAAGCTTTTTATCTTCAACATTTTCTTCCATCAATTTAATTGATATTAAACCAAGAATATGAAATGATGTTCAGGATTTATCTATGCCGAAATTGCAAATAAAGGGTTTTCCAATAAGAGGTGTTATTTTGAATAGCCCGCTATTTCGGTAGATGTCACTTTTGAAGCTATCATTTTTTGACATTTGACAAGTAGAAACTACGCCATTAATAAATATGGAACGATACACGCTTCAACAACGCATTGAAATTATTAAAATTCACTATAAAAATGGTGAAAATTTGGCAGAGACGGTTCGTAAAACTCGAACATTTTTGGGTCACCGTGAAGCACCTTGTCGGACCGCAATACAGAAATTGGTGAAAAAAATTCGAGCTCTTGGGACAAGTTAGTGATGTGAAGAATAAAACCCGTGCACGTCGCTCAAGAACAGCCGAGAATATTGCTGTTGTAGCCGAAAGCGTTAAAGAAAACCCAGGTTTGTCCATTCCTCGTCGTTCTTTGGAATTAGCCATTCCACAAACGTCATTACACCGTATTTTGCATAAAGATTTGGGTCTTAAGGCTTATAAAGTCCAGTTAACACAAGAACTCAAGCCGGCCGATCATCAACAACGTCGTGTCTTTGCTGATTGGGTCGTTGAAATGCATGAAAATGATCCAGAATTCCATCGAAAAATCATCTTGAGTGATGAGGCCCATTTCCACCTCGGTGGCTTCGTCAACAAGCAAAATTGTCGGATCTGGGGCTCAGAAAATCCAAGAGTTATTGTTGAAAAGTCTCTCTATCCTCAACGTGTGACTGTTTGGTGCGGTTTATGGTCCGGCGGAGTCATTGGACCTTACTTTTTCGAAAATGAGGCTGGAGCAACAGTTACGGTGACTGGATTGCGCTATCGAGAGATGATTAACGATTTTTTATGGCCGGAATTGGATGGTATTGATCTGGACAACGTTTACTTTCAACAAGACGGCGCTACGTGCCACACAAGCAACGAAACCATTGATCTTTTACGGAAAAAGTTTCCGGACCGTGTTATCTCTCGAAGAGGTGATCACAATTGGCCACCGAGATCTTGTGATTTAACACCTTGCGACTTCTTTCTTTGGGGCCACGTGAAAGAGAAGGTCTACGCCAACAGCCCAGCGTCGATTCAAGACCTCAAAGATGGAATTCGTGAGGCTATCGAGGACATAGGGCAGCCACTTTGCGATTTGGTTATGGAAAATTTCATGAAAAGGATATTGTCCTGTAAGCGTGGTCGTGGTGGTCATTTGCCTGATGTTATTTTCCACTATTAACGGCATACCTTCCTCTTTATAGTGAAATAAACATCCGATCATTTATATTAAAAAATGGCACTTTTCTTTGAATATCAAAATAACACCTTTTATTGGAAAACCCTTTATTACATGATAATCGACAACAGATATTTACATTTTATGAGAATTATTCTATTTTTAATTTTATGATTCTTTTTGTTTAAGCCGGTTTAGTTCGGTATTGAAATCCTAATTATAAACAACTTTGGATATTTTGTACAGTTACCATTTCGAGGACAACATAAAACAATACAAGAATAACTTTAACATTAACATTATAATTTTTTGTATCACTTATAATTTAATCAAAATTGTGAAAACTGCATTACAACTTAAAAAGGATGAGCTCACCCTAATGCACGACCAGTAATATCTCACCTAACGCTTCTTCCTTAATTAGTCTAAACAACAAAAGGAAATAAATCATACATAAATGCACTCATCATTAAACCGCAAAAAAGGATTTGAGTATGATCAAATAGAACAGCTGAGTTATTCATTCATAACTTAAAAATCTATTTTTGATTTTGAAACGTGCATCTGTATGTACGTGTGTGTATTCTTAGAATTGTCACCCTTCCACTATTAAAATATAGTGCCGGTATATAAAATAAATTAGTAGTCAGATTGATCTCGACGTTTGCCAAATAGTGGTTGAAAATAACTGTGATATAGTTTTTTTTTATTTTTTTGGTAGTTTATTGGACAAGTGTAATTTCGTTCGTCTGTTGAAAAACCGAAAGTGAAACTTATTTTATAAAATGGAGCCTTTGGTAGTGGAGGCAACTGAATTTTATCCTGGTGATAACGCTAAAGAAAATTACACCGACGAATATGATATAGTACATAATAAAGATTCGCCGGCACCTGTTTTTCGAAGAGGTCAAAATTTCCATTTTGCGATCCGATTTAATCGCCCCTTCGATGAGCAGAATGATATTGTAAGGGTTCACTTTTACATTGGTAAGTTGTTTCTGTTTTCTTTTTACTATTCCAAATACGTATTTATATTTATGCTAGCATTACTAAAAAATCAGATAATTGTATTCTGAATTTTAAATTTAATGCATTTAATAAGAAATAACTCATAGAATACTAAACAGGTATGCAAATATTTAGAAAAAATAAGTGTTTATCTTAATTTCAAGGCCTCTTTTGTACTTGCTGTAATAATTTTATTTTTCCGTTTGTTATATTAATGTTGAATACTACGCATGCTATACAGATTTGTTAGATTAATTTTATTGCTTTTATTTGATTATATGAATATCTAAAAAGAACAGGATTTTATAATATTTACATTTGTTTGTTTTTTAATAGGTCCAAAAGGTAAAGCTAATGTAACGAAAGGTACTCGAGTAATTTTAACCGTTGCTGT